>BOLG01001592.1:0-116632 GCA_016861445.1 Oryzias woworae
CGCCTTTGACTCTTCCCCGCTCCTGTCTTTGGCCGTGACCTCGCCTTTGGCTCTTCCCGCTCCTGTCCTTGGCCGTGACCTCGTTTGGCTCTTCCCGCTCCTGTCCTTGGCCGTGACCTCACTTTGGCTCTCCCGCTCCTGTCTTTGGCCGTGACCTCGCCTTTGACTCTTCCCGCTCCTGTCTTTGGCCGTGACCTCGCCTTTGACTCTTCCCGCTCCTGTCCTTGGCCGTGACACCTCCGCGCCTTTGGCTCTTCCCGCTCCTGTCCTTGGCCGTGACCTCGCCTTTGGCACTTCCCGCTCCTGTCCTTTGGCCGTGACCTCGCCTTTGGCTCTTCCCGCTCCTGTCTTTGGCCGTGACCCCTTGCCTTTGGCTCTTCCGCTCCTGTCTTCGGCCGTGACCTCGCCTTTGGCTCTTCCCGCTCCTGTCTTTGGCCGTGACCGCGCCTTTGGATGTTTCCGCTCCTGTATTTGGCCGTGACCTCGCCTTTGGCTCTTCCCGCTCCTGTCTTTGGCTGTGACCTCGCCTTTGACTCTTCCCTTCCCGCTCCTGTCTCTTGGTTGTGACCTCGCCTTTATCTTCCCGCTCCTGTCTCTGGCCGTGACCTCGCCTTTGGCTCTTCCCGCTCCTGTCTTTGGCCGTGACCGCGCCTTTGGCTCTTCCGCTCCTGTATTGGCCCGTGACCTGGCCTTTTGCTCTTCCCGCTCCTGTCTTGGCCGTGACCTCGCCTTTGGCTCTTCCCGCTCCTATCTTCGGCGTGACCTCGCCTTTGGCTCTTCCCGTCCTGTCCTTTGGCCGTGACATCGTCTTTGGCTCTTCCCGCTCCTGTCCTTGGCCGTGACCTCACCTTTGGCTCTTCCCGCTCCTGTCTTTGGCCGTGACCTAGCCTTTGGCTCTTCCCGCTCCTGTCTTTGGCTGTGACCTCGCCTTTGACTCTTCCCGCTCCTGTCCTCGGCCGTGACCTCGCCTTTGGCTCTTCCCGCTCCTGTCCTTGGCCGTGACATCGTCTTTGGCTCTTCCCGCTCCTGTCCTTGGCCGTGACCTCGCCTTTGGCTCTTCCCGCTCCTGTCTTTGGCCGTGACCTCACCTTGGCTCTTCCCGCTCCTGTCTTTGGCCGTGACCTGCCTTGACTCTTCCGCTCCTGTCTTTGGCCTGTGCCCGTCTCCCCTCCTCGCCTTTGACTCTTTCCGCTCCTGTCCTTGGCCGTGACCTCGCCTTTGGCTCTTCCCGCTCCTGTCTTGGCCTTGACCTCGCCTTTGGCTCTTCCCGCTCCTGTCTTTGGCTGTGACCTCGCCTTTGACTCTTTCCCCTCTGTCCTTGGCCGTGACCTCGCTTTGGCTCTTCCCTCTCTGTCTTTGGCCGTGACCTCGCCTTTGGCTCTTCCCGCTCCTGTCTTTGGCCGTGACCTCGCCTTTGGCTCTTCCCGCTCCTGTCTTGGCCGTGACCTCGCCTTTGGCTCTTCCCGCTCCTGTCCTGGCCGTGACCTCGTCTTTGGCTCTTCCCCCGCTCCTGTCCTTGGCCGTGACCTCACCTTTGGCTTTCCCCGCTCCTGTCTTTGGCTGTGACCTCGCCTTTGACTCTTCCCGCTCCTGTCTTTGGCCGTGACCTCGCCTTTGACTCTTCCCGCTCCTGTCCTTGGCCGTGACCTCGCCTTGGCTCTTCCCGCTCCTGTCTTTGGCCGTGACCTCGCCTTGGCTCTTCCCGCTCCTGTCCTTGGCCGTGACCTCGCCTTTGGCTCTTCCCGCTCCTGTCTTTGGCCGTGACCTCGCCTTTGACTCTTCCCGCTCCTGTCTTTGGCCGTGACCTCGCCTTTGGCTCTTCCCGCTCCTGTCTTGGCCGTGACCCTCGCCTTTGGCTCTCCCGCTCCTGTCTTTGGCCGTGACCTCGCCTTTGGCTCTTCCCGCTCCTGTCCTTGGCCGTGACCTCGCCTTTGGCTCTTCCGCTCCTGTCCTTGGCCGTGACCTCGCCTTTGCTCTTCCCGCTCCTGTCTTTGGCCGTGACCTAGCCTTTGACTCTTCCCGCTCCTGTCTTTGGCCGTGACCTCGCCTTTGCTCTTCCCGCTCCTGTCCTTGGCCGTGACACCTAGCCTTTGCTCTTCCCGCTCCTGTCTTGGCCGTGACCTCGCCTTTGGCTCTTCCCGCTCCTGTCTTTGGCCGTGACCTCGCCTTTGGCTCTTCCCGCTCCTGTCCTTTGCCGTGACCTCGCCTTTGGCTCTTCCCGCTCCTGTCCTTGGCCGTGACCTCGCCTTTGGCTCTTCCCGCTCCTGTCTTTGGCCGTGACTATCCTTTGACTCTTCCCGCTCCTGTCTTTGGCTGTGACCTCGCCTTTGACTCTTCCCGCTCCTGTCTTGGCCGTGACCTAGCCTTTGGCTCTTCCCGCTCCTGTCCTTGGCCGTGACCTCGCCTTGGCTCTTCCCGCTCCTGTCTTTGGCCGTGACCTCGCCTTTGGCTCTTCCCGCTCCTGTCTTTGGCCGTGACCTCGCCTTTGGCTCTTCCCGCTCCTGTCTTTGGCCGTGACCTCGCCTTTGACTCTTCCCGCTCCTGTCCTTGGCCGTGACCTCGCCTTTGACTCTCTTCCCGCTCCTGTCTTTGGCCGTGACCTACCTTTGACTCTTCCCGCTCCTGTCTTGGCCGTGACATCGCCTTTGGCTCTTCCCCGCTCCCGTCTTTGGCCGTGACCTCGCCTTTGGCTCTTCCCGCTCCGGTCTCTGGCCGTGACCTCGCCTTTGGCCCTTCCCGCTCCTGTCTTTGGCCGTGACCTCGCCTTTGGCTCTTCCCGCTCCTGTCTTTGGCCGTGACCTCGCCTTTGGCTCTTCCCGCTCCTGTCCTTGGCCGTGACCTCACCTTTGGCTCTTCCCGCTCCTGTCTTTGGCCGTGACCTAGCCTTTGGCTCTTCCCGCTCCTATCTTTGGCTGTGACCTCGCCTTTGACTCTTCCCGCTCCTGTCTTGGCCGTGACCCGTCTCGCCTTTTGCTCTTCCCCTTCTTCCCGCTCCTGTCTTTGGCCGTGACCTCGCCTTTGGCTCTTCCCGCTCCTGTCTTTGGCCGTGACCTCGCCTTTGACTCTTCCCGCTCCTGTCTTTGGCTGTGACCTCGCCTTTGACTCTTTCCCTCCTGTCTCTGGCCGTGACCTCGCCTTTGACTCTTTCCGCTCCTGTCTTTGGCCGTGACCACGCCTTTGGCTCTTCCCGCTCCTGTCTTTGGCCGTGACCTAGCCTTTGGCTCTTCCCGCTCCGTCTTTGGCCGTGACCTCGCCTTTGGCTCTTCCCGCTCCTGTCTTTGGCCGTGACCTCGCCTTGGCTCTTCCCGCTCCTGTATTTGGCCGTGACCGCGCCTTTGGCTCTTCCCGCTCCTATCTTGGTTTTGGCTGTGACCTCGCCTTTGACTCTTCCCGCTCCTGTCCTTGGTTGTGACTCGCCTTTGACTCTTCCCGCTCCTGTCTTTGGCCGTGACCTCGCCTTTGACTCTTCCCTCCCTGTCTTTGGCCGTGACCTCGCCTTTGGCTCTTCCCTCCTGTCTTTGGCCGTGACCTCGCCTTTGGCTCTTCCCGCTCCTGTCCTCTGGCCGTGACCTCGCCTTTGGCTCTTCCCGCTCCTGTCTTGGCCGTGACCTCGCCTTTGGACTCTTCCCGCTCCTGTCTTTGGCTGTGACCTCGCCTTTGGCTCTTTCCGCTCCTGTCTTTGGCCGTGACCTGCCTTTGGCTCTTCCCGCTCCTGTCCTTGGCCGAACCTAGCTTTTGGCTCTTCCCGCTCCTGTCTCTTGGCCGTGACCTCGCCTTTGACTCTTCCCGCTCCTGTCTTTGGCCGTGACCTAGCCTTTGACTCTTCCCGCTCCTGTCTTTGGCCGTGACCTCGCCTTTGGCTCTTCCCGCTCCTGTCCTCGGCCGTGACCTCGCCTTTGGCTCTTCCCGCTCCTGTCCTTGGCCGTGACATCGTCTTTGGCTCTTCCCGCTCCTGTCCTTGGCCGTGACCTCACCTTTGGCTCTTCCCGCTCCTGTCTTTGGCCGTGACCTAGCCTTTGGCTCTTCCCGCTCCTGTCTTTGGCTGTGACCTCGCCTTTGACTCTTCCCCTTCCTCCCCTTCCCGCTCCTGTCCTCGCCGTGCCCCTCGCCTTTGGCCTCCCGCCCCTTTCCTGTCCTTGGCCGTGACATCGTCTTTGGCTCTTCCCGCTCCTGTCCTTTGGCCCGTGACCTCACCTTTGGCTCTCCCCGCTCCTGTCTTTGGCTGTGACCTAGCCTTTGACTCTTCCGCTCCTGTCTTTGGCTGTGACCTCGCCTTTGACTCTTCCCGCTCCTGTCCTCGGCCGTGACCTCGCCTTTGGCTCTTCCTCCCCTCCTGTCCTTGGCCGTGACATCGTCTTTGGCTCTTCCCGCTCCTGTCCTTGGCCGTGACCTCACCTTTGGCCCTTCCCGCTCCTGTCTTTGGCCGTGACCTAGCCTTTGACTCTTCCCGCTCCTGTCTTTGGCTGTGACCTCGCCTTTGACTCTTCCCGCTCCTGTCCTCGGCCGTGACCTCGCCTTTGGCTCTTCCCGCTCCTGTCTTTGGCCGTGACCTCGCCTTTGGCTCTTCCCTCTTCCTTCCCCCGCTCCTGTCTTTGCCTTGCCCTCGCCTTTGGCTCTTCCCGCTCCTATCTTTGGCTGTGACCTCGCCTTTGACTCTTCCCGCTCCTGTCCTTGGTTGTGACCTCGCCTTTGACTCTTCCCGCTCCTGTCTTTGGCCGTGACATCGCCTTTGGCTCTTACCGCTCCGGTCTTTGGCCGTGACCTCGCCTTTGGCTCTTCCCGCTCCGGTCTCTGGCCGTGACCTCGCCTTTGGCCCTTCCCGCTCCTGTCTTTGGCCGTGACCTCGCCTTTGACTCTTCCCGCTCCTGTCTTTGGCTGTGACCTCTCCTTTGGCTGTTTCCGCTCCTGTATTTGGCCCGTGACCTGGCCTTTTGCTCTTCCCCTCCTGTCCTTGGCCGAGACCTAGCTTTTGACTCTTCCCGCTCCTGTCTCTGACCGTGACCACTCGCCTTTGACGCTTCCCCCGGCTCCCTGTTGCTGACCGTGACCTCGTCCTTTGACTCTTTCCGCTCCTGTCTTTGTCCGTGACCTAGGCATTTGGCTCTTCCCGCTCCAGTCCTCGGCCGGTGACCTCGCCTTTGGCTCTTCCCGCTCCTGTCTTTGGCCGTGACCCTCGCCTTTGGCTCTTCCCGCTCCTGTATTTGGCCCTTGACCGCGCCTTTGGCTCTTCCGCTCTCCTGTCCTTGGCGTTACCTCGCCTTTGGCTCTTCCCGCTTCCTGTCTTTGGCCTTGACCTCGCCTTTGGCTCTTCCTCCGCTCGTATCTTTGGCTGTGAACCTCGCCTTGACTCTTCCCGCTCCTGTCCTCGGCCGTGACCTCACCTTTGGCTCTTCCCGCTCCTGTCTTTGGCCGTGACCTCTAGCCTTTGACTCTTCCCCGCTCCTGTCTTTGGCTGTGACCTCGCCTTTGACTCTTTCCGCTCCTGTCCTTGGCCGTTACCCCGCCTTTGGCTCTTCCCGCTCCTGTCTTTGGCCGTGACCTCGCCTTTGACTCTTTCCGCTCCTGTCTCTGACCGTGACCTCGCCTTTGACTCTTTCCGCTCCTGTCTTTGGCCGTGACCACGTCTTTGGCTCTTCCCGCTCCTGTCTTTGTCCGTGACCTAGCATTGGCTCTTCCCGCTCCAGTCCTCGCCGTGACCTCGCCTTTGGCTATTCCCGCTCCTGTCTTGGCCGGGACCTCGCCTTTGGCTCTTCCCGCTCCTGTATTTGGCCCGTGACCGCGCCTTTGGCTCTTCCCGCTCCCTATCTTTGGCTGTGACCTCGCCTTTGACTCTTCCCGTCCTGTCCTTGGTTGTAGACCCTCGCCTTTGACTCTTCCCGCTCCTGTCTTTGGCCGTGACCTCCGCCTTTTGACTCTTCCCGCGCCTGTCTTTGGCGCGTGATCATCGCCTTTGGCTCTTCCCGCTCCGTCTTTGGCCGTTACCGTCGCCTTTGGCTCTTCCCGCTCCGGTCTCTGGCCGTGGACCTCAGCCTTTGGTCCTTCCGCCTCCTGTCTTTGGCCGTGACCCTCGCCTTTGACTCTTCCCGCTCCTGTCTTTGGATGTGACCATCGCCTTTGGCTCTTCCCGCTCCTGGTCCTTGGCCGTGACCTCAACTTTGGCTCTTCCCGCTCCTGTCTTTTGCCGTGACCTAGCCTTTGGCTCTTCCGCTCCTATCTTTGGCTGTGACCTCGCCTTTGACTCTTCCCGCTCCTGTCCTCGCCGTGACCTCACCTTTGGCTCTTCCCGCTCCTGTCTTTGGCCGTGACCTAGCCTTTGGCTCTTCCCGCTCCTGTCTTTGGCCGTGACCTCGCCTTTGGCTCTTACCGCTCCTGTCCCCTCGGCCATTACCTCGCCTTTGGCTCTTCCGCTCCTGTCCTTGGCCGTGACATCGTCTTGGCTCTTCCCGCTCCTGTCCTTGGCCGTGACCTCACCTTTGGCTCTTCCCGCTCCTGTCTTTGGCCGTGACCTAGCCTTTGGCTCTTCCCGCTCCTATCTTTGGCTGTGACCTCGCCTTTGACTCTTCCCGCTCCTGTCCTCGGCCGTGACCTCGCCTTTGGCTCTTCCCGCTCCTGTCCTTGGCCGTGACATCGTCTTTGGCTCTTCCCGCTCCTGTCCTTGGCCGTGACCTCACCTTTGGCTCTTCCCCGCTCCTGTCTTTGGCTGTGACCTAGCCTTTGACCTCTTCCCGCTCCGGTCTTTGGCTGTGACCTCGCCTTTGACTCTTCCCGCTCCTGTCCTCGGCCGTGACCTCGCCTTTGGCTCTTCCCGCTCCTGTCCTTGGCCGTGACCTCGCCTTTGGCTCTTCCCCGCTCCTGTCTTTGGCCTTGACCTCGCCTTTGGCTCTTCCCGCCCTATCTTTGGCTGTGACCTCGCCTTTGACTCTTCCCGCTCCTGTCCTTGGTTGTGACCTCGCCTTTGACTCTTGCCCCGCTCCTGTCTTTGGCCGTGACATCGCCTTTGTGCTCTTACCGCTCCGGTCTTTGGCCGTGACCTCGCCTTTGGCTCTTCCCGCTCCGGTCTCTGGCCGTTGACCTCGCCTTTGCCCTTCCCGCTCCTGTCTTTGGCCGCTGACCCTCGCCTTTGACTCTTCCCGCTCCTGTCCTTTGGCTGGTGACCATCTCCTTTGGCTGTTTCCGGCTTCCTGTATTGGCCCGTGACCTGGCCTTTTGCTCTTCCGCTCCTGTCCTTGGCCGAGACCTAGCTTTTGACTCTTTCCCGCTCCTGTCTCTGACCGTGACCTCGCCTTTGACTCTTCCCGCTCCTGTTGCTGACCGTGACCTCGCCTTTGACTCTTTCCGCTCCTGTCTTTGTCCGTGACCTAGCATTTGGCTCTTCCCGCTCCAGTCCTCGGCCGTACCTCGCCTTTGGCTCTTCCCGGCTCCTGTCTTTGGCCGTGACCTCGCCTTTGGCTCTTCCCGCTCCTGTTTTTGGCCCGTGACCGCGCCTTTGGCTCTTCCCGCTCCTGTCCTTGGCCGTTACCTCGCTTTGGCTCTTCCCGCTCCTGTCTTTGGCCTTGACCTCGCCTTTGGCTCTTCCCGCTCTTATCTTTGGCTGTGACCTCGCCTTTGACTCTTCCGCAGCTCCTGTCCTCGGCCGTGACCTCACCTTTGGCTCTTCCCGCTCCTGTCTTTGGCCGTGACCTAGCCTTTGACTCTTCCCGCTCCTGTCTTTGGCTGTGACCTCGCCTTTGACTCTTTCCGCTCCTGTCCTTGGCCGTTACCGCGCCTTTGGCTCTTCCCGCTCCTGTCTTTGGCCGTGACCTCGCCTTTGACTCTTTCCGCTCCTGTCTCTGACCGTGACCCTCGCCTTTGACTCTTTCCGCTCCTGTCTTGGCCGTGACCACGTCTTTGGCTCTTCCCGCTCCTGTCTTTGTCCGTGACCTAGCATTTGGCTCTTCCCGCTCCAGTCCTCGGCCGTGACCTCGCCTTTGGCTCTTCCCGCTCCTTTCTTTGGCCGTGACCTCGCCTTTGGCTCTTCCCGCTCCTTGTATTTGGCCGCGTGACCCGCGCCTTTGGCTCTTCCCGCTCCTATCTTTGGCTGTGACCTCGCCTTTGACTCTTCCCGCTCCTGTCCTTGGTTGTGACCTCGCCTTTGACCTCTTCCCGCTCCTGTCTTTGGCCGGAACCTCGCCTTTGACTCTTCCCGCTCCTGTCTTTGGCCGTGACATCGCCTTTGGCTCTTCCCGCTCCGGTCTTTGGCCGGACCTCGCCTTTGGCTCTTCCCGCTCCGGTCTCTGGCCCGTGACCGGCTCGCCTTTGGTCCCTTCCCGCGCTCTGTCTTGGCCGTGACCTCGCCTTTGACTGCTTCCCGCTCCTGTCTTTGGATGTGACCTCGCCTTTGGCTCTTCCCGCTCCTGTCCTTGGCCGTGACCTCACCTTTGGCTTCTTCCCGCTCCTGTCCTTTGCCGGTGACCTAGCCCTTTGGCTCTCCCGCTCCTATCTTTGGCTGTGACCCTCGCCTTTGACTCTTCCCGCTCCTGTCCTCGGCCGTGACCTCACCTTTGGCTCTTCCCGCTCCTGTCTTTGGCCGTGACCTAGCCTTTGGCTCATTCCGCTCCTGTCTTTGGCGTGACCCTCGCCTTTGGCTCTTCCCGCTCCTGTCCTCGGCCATGACCTCGCCTTTGGCTCTTCCCGCTCCTGTCCTTGGCCGTGACATCGTCTTTGGCTCTTCCCGCTCCTGTCCTTGGCCGTGACCTCACCTTTGGCTCTTCCCGCTCCTGTCTTTGGCCGTGACCTAGCCTTTGGCTCTTCCCGATCCATCTTTTTCTTTGCTGTGACCTCGCCTTTGACTCTTCCCGCTCCTGTCCTCGGCCGTGACCTCGCCTTTGGCTCTTCCCGCTCCTGTCCTTGGCCGTGACATCGTCTTTGGCTCTTCCCGCTCCTGTCTTGGCCGTGACCTCACCTTTGGCTCTTCCCGCTCCTGTCTTTGGCTGTGACCTAGCCTTTGACTCTTCCCGCTCCTGTCTTTGGCTGTGACCTCGCTTTGACTCTTCCGCTCCTGTCCCCTCGGCCGTGACCTCGCCTTTGGCTCTTCCCGCTCCTGTCCTTGGCCGTGACATCGTCTTTGGCTCTTCCCGCTCCTGTCCTTGGCCGTGACATCGTCTTTGGCTCTTCCCCGCTCCTGTCCTGGCCGTGACCTCACCTTTGGCCCTTCCCGCTCCTGTCTTTGGCCGTGACCTAGCCTTTGACTCTTCCCGCTCCTGTCTTTGGCTGTGGACCTCGCCTTTTGACTCTTCCCGCTCATGTCCTCGGCCGTGACCTCGCCTTTGGCTCTTACCCGCTCCTGTCTTTGGCCGTGACCTCGCCTTTTTGGCTCTCCCGCTCCTGTCTTTGCCTTGACCTCGCCTTTGGCTCTTTCCCGCTCCTATCTTTGGCTGTGACCCTCGCCTTTGACATCTTCCCGCTCCTGTCCTTGGTTGTGACCTCGCCTTTGACTCTTCCCGCTCCTGTCTTTGGCCGTGACATCGCCTTTGGCTCTTACCGCTCCGTCTTTGGCCGTGACCTCCCTTTGGCTCTTCCCGCTCCGGTCTCTGGCCGTGACCTCGCCTTTGGCCCTTCCCCCCGCTCCTGTCTTTGGCCGTGACCTCGCCTTTGACTCTTTCCCGCTCCTGTCTTTGGCTGTGACCTCTCCTTTGGCTGTTTCCGCTCCTGTATTTGGCCCGTGACCTGGCCTTTTGCTCTTCCCGCTCCTGTCCCTTGGCCGAGACCTAGCTTTTGACTCTTCCCGCTCCTGTCCTCTGACCGTGACCTCGCCTTTGACTCTTCCCGCTCCTGTTGCTGACCGTTGACCTCGCCTTTGGACCTCTTTCCCGCTCCTGTCTTGGCCGTGACCACATCTTTGGCTCTTCCCGCTCCTGTCTTTGTCCGTGACCTAGCATTTGGCTCTTCCCGCTCCAGTCCTCGGCCGTGACCTCGCCTTTGGCTCTTCCCGCTCCTGTCTTTGGCCGTGACCTCGCCTTTGGCTCTTCCCGCTCCTGTATTTGGCCCGTGACCGCGCCTTTGGCTCTTCCCGCTCCTGTCCTTGGCCGTTACCTCGCCTTTGGCTCTTCCCGCTCCTGTCTTTGGCCTTGACCTCGCCTTTGGCTCTTCCCGCTCTTATCTTTGGCTGTGACCTCGCCTTTGACTCTTCCCGCTCCTGTCCTCGGCCGTGACCTCACCTTTGGCTCTTCCCGCTCCTGTCTTTGGCCGTGACCTAGCCTTTGACTCTTCCCGCTCCTGTCTTTGGCTGTGACCTCGCCTTTGACTCTTTCCGCTCCTGGTCCTTGGGCCGTTACCGCGCCCTTTGGCTCTTCCCGCTCCTGTCTTTGGCCGTGACCACGTCTTGGCTCTTCCCGCTCCTGTCTTTGTCCGTGACCTAGCATTTGGCTCTTCCCGCTCCAGTCCTCGGCCGTGACCTCGCCTTTGGCTCTTCCCGCTCCTGTCTTTGGCCGTGACCTCGCCTTTGGCTCTTCCCGCTCCTGTATTTGGCCCGTGACCGCGCCTTTGGCTCTTCCCGCTCCTATCTTTGGCTGTGACCTCGCCTTTGACTCTTCCCGCTCCTGTCCTTGGTTGTGACCTCGCCTTTGACTCTTCCCGCTCCTGTCTTTGTGGCCGTGACCTAGCCTTTGACTCTTCCCGCTCCTGTCTTTGGCCTGTGCACATCGCCTTTGGCTCTTTCCCCCTCCGGTCTTTGGCCGTGACCTTCGCCTTTGGCTCTTCCCGCTCCGGTCTATGGCCGTGACTCGCCTTTGGTCCTTCACGCTCCTGTCTTTGGCCGTGACCTCGCCTTTGAACTCTTCCCGCTCCTGTCTTTGGATGTGACCTCGCCTTTGGCTCTTCCCGCTCCTTGTCCTTGGCCGTGACCTCACCTTTGGCTCTTCCCGCTCCTATCTTTGGCTGTGACCTCGCCCATTTGGCTCTTCCCGCTCCTGTCTTTTGGCCGTGACCTAGCCTTTGACTCTTCCCGCTCCTGTCTTTGGCCGTGACATCGCTTTGGCTCTTCCCGCTCCGGTCTTTGGCCGTGACCTCGCTTGGCTCTTCCCGCTCCGGTCTCTGGCCGTTGACCACTCGGCCTTTGGTCCTTCCCGCATCCTGTCTTTGTTGGCCGTGACCGTCGCCTTTGACTCTTCCCGCTCCTGTCTTTGGATGTGACCTCGCCTTTGGCTCTTCCGCTCCTGTCCTTGGCCGTGACCTCACCTTTGGCTCTTCCCGCTCCTGTCTTTGGCCGTGACCTAGCCTTTGGCTCTTCCCGCTCCTATCTTTGGCTGTGACCATCGCCTTTGACTCTTCCCGCTCTGTCCTCGGCCGTGACCTCACCTTTGGCTCTTCCCGCTCCTGTCTTTGCCGTGACCTAGCCTTTGGCTCTTCCCGCTCCTGTATTTGGCCGTGACCTCGCCTTTGACTCTTCCCGCTCCTGTCTTTGGATGTGACCCTCGCCTTTGGCTCTTCCCGCTCCTGTCTTTGGCCGTGACCTAGCCTTTGACTTCTTCCCGCTCCTGTCTTTGGCCTGTGACCTCGCCTTTAACTCTTCCGCTCCTGTCCTCGGCCGTGACCTCGCCTTTGGCTCTTCCCGCTCCTGTCCTTGGCCGTGACATCGTCTGTGGCTCTTCCCGCTCCTGTCCTTGGCCGTGACCTCACCTTTGGCTCTTCCCGCTCCTGTCTTTGGCCGTGACCTAGCCTTTGACTCTTCCCGCTCCTGTCTTTGGCTGTGACCTCGCCTTTGACTCTTTCCGCTCCTGTCCTTGGCCGTTACCGCGCCTTTGGCTCTTCCCGCTCCTGTCTTGGCCGTGACCTCGCTTTGACTCTTTCCGCTCTGTCTCTGGACCGTGACCTTCGCCTTTTGTACTCTTTCCGCTCCTGTCTTTGGCCGTGACCACGTCTTTGGCTCTTCCCGCTCCTGTCTTTGTCCGTGAACTAGCATTTGGCTCTTCCCGCTCCAGTCCTCGGCCGTGACCTCGCCTTTGGCTCTTCCCGCTCCTGTCTTGTTGGCCGTGACCATCGCCTTTGGCTCTTCCCGCTCCTGTATTTGGCCCGTGACCGCGCCTTTGGCTCTTCCCGCTCCTATCTTTGGCTGTGACCTCGCCTTTGACTCTTCCCGCTCCTGTCCTTGGTTGTGACCTCGCCTTTGACTCTTCCCGCTCCTGTCTTTGGCCGTGACCTAGCCTTTGACTCTTCCCGCTCCTGTCTTTGGCCGTGACATCGCCTTTGGCTCTTCCCGCTCCGGTCTTTGGCCGTGAACCTCGCCTTTGGCTCTTCCCGCCTCCGGTACTCTGGCCGTGACCTCGCCTTTGGCCCTTCCCGCTCCTGTCTTTGGCCGTGACCTCGCCTTTGACTCTTCCCGCTCCTGTCTTTGGATGTGACCTCGCCTTTGGCTGTTTCCGCTCCTGTATTTGGCCCGTGACCTGGCCTTTCGCTCTTCCCGCTCCTGTCCTTGGCCGAGACCTAGCTTTTGACTCTTCCCGCTCCTGTCTCTGACCGTGACCTCGCCTTTGACTCTTCCCGCTCCTGTCTTTGGCTGTGACCTTGCCTTTGGCTCTTCCCGCTCCTGTCTTTGGCCGTGACCTAGCCTTTGACTCTTCCCGCTCCTGTCTTTGGCTGTGACCTTGCCTTTGGCTCTTCCCGCTCCTGTCTTTGGCTGTGACCTCGCCTTTGACTCTTTCCGATCCTGTCCTTGGCCGTTACCGCGCCTTTGGCTCTTCCCGCTCCTGTCTTTGGCTGTGACCTCGCCTTTGGCTCTTCCCGCTCCTGTCTTTGGCCTTGACCTCGCCTTTGACTCTTCCCGCTCCTGTCTTTGGCTGTGACCTTGCCTTTGGCTCTTCCCGCTCCTGTCTTTGGCCGTGACCTAGCCTTTGACTCTTCCCGCTCCTTGTCTTTGGCTGTGACCTTGCCTTTGGCTCTTCCCGCTCCTGTCTTTGGCTGTGACCTCGCCTTTGACTCTTTCCGATCCTGTCCTTGGCCGTTACCGCGCCTTTGGCTCTTCCCGCTCCTGTCTTTGGCCGTGACCTCGCCTTTGACTCTTTCCGCTCCTGTCTCTGACCGTGACCTCGCCTTTGACTCTTTCCGCTCCTGTCTTTGGCCGTGACCACGTCTTTGGCTCTTCCCGCTCCTGTCTTTGTCCGTGACCTAGCATTTGGCTCTTCCCGCTCCAGTCCTCGGCCGTGACCTCGCCTTTGGCTCTTCCCGCTCCTGTCTTTGGCCGTGACCTCGCCTTTGGCTCTTCCCGCTCCTGTATTTGGCCCGTGGACCCGCGCCTTTGGCTCTTCCCGCTCCTGTCTTTGGCCGTGACCTAGCCTTTGGCTCTTCCCGCTCCTGTATTTGGCCGTGACCTCGCCTTTGACTCTTCCCGCTCCTGTCTTTGGATGTGACCTCGCCTTTGGCTCTTCCCGCTCCTGTCTTTGGATGTGACCTCGCCTTTGGCTCTTCCCGCTCCTGTCTTTGGCCGTGACCTAGCCTTTGACTCTTCCCGCTCCTGTCTTTGGCTGTGACCTCGCCTTTAACTCTTTCCCGCCTCCTGTCCTCGGCCCGTGACCTCGCCTTTGGCTCTTCCCGCTCCTGTCCTTGGCCGTGACAAATCGTCTGTGGCTCTTTCCCGCTCCTGTCCTTGGCCGTGACCTCACCTTTGGCTCTTCCCGCCTCCTGTCTTGGCCGTGACCTAGCCTTTGACTCTTCCCGCTCCTGTTCTTTGGCTGTGACCTCGCCTTTGACTCTTTCCGCTCCTGTCCTTGGCCGTTTTACCGCGCCTTTGGCTCTTCCCGCCTCCTGTCTTTGGCCGTGACCTCGCCTTTGACTCTTTCCGCTCCTGTCTCTGACCGTGACCTCGCCTTTGACCTCTTTCCGCTCCTGTTCTTTGGCCTGTGACCCACGTCTTTGGCTCTTCCCGCTCCTGTCTTGGCCGTGACCTAGCCTTTGACTCTTCCCGCTCCTGTCTTTGGCTGTGACATCGCCTTTGACTCTTTCCGCTCCTGTCCTTGGCCGTTACCGCGCCTTTGGCTCTTCCCGCTCCTGTCTTTGGCCGTGACCTCGCCTTTGACTCTTTCCGCTCCTGTCTCTGACCGTGACCTCGCCTTTGACTCTTTCCGCTCCTGTCTTTGGCCGTGACCACGTCTTTGGCTCTTCCCGCTCCTGTCTTTGTCCGTGACCTAGCATTTGGCTCTTCCCGCTCCAGTCCTCGGCCGTGACCTCGCCTTTGGCTCTTCCCGCTCCTGTCTTTGGCCGTGACCTCGCCTTTGGCTCTTCCCGCTCCTGTATTTGGCCCGTGACCGCGCCTTTGGCTCTTCCCGCTCCTATCTTTGGCTGTGACCTCGCCTTTGACTCTTCCCGCTCCTGTCCTTGGTTGTGACCTCGCCTTTGACTCTTCCCGCTCCTGTCTTTGGCCGTGACCTAGCCTTTGACTCTTCCCGCTCCTGTCTTTGGCCGTGACATCGCCTTTGGCTCTTCCCGCTCCGGTCTTTGGCCGTGACCTCGCCTTTGGCTCTTCCCGCTCCGGTCTCTGGCCGTGACCTCGCCTTTGGCCCTTCCCGCTCCTGTCTTTGGCCGTGACCTCGCCTTTGACTCTTCCCGCTCCTGTCTTTGGATGTGACCTCGCCTTTGGCTGTTTCCGCTCCTGTATTTGGCCGTGAACCTGGCCTTTTCGCTCTTCCCGCTCCTGTCCTTGGCCGAGACCTAGCTTTTGACTCTTCCCGCTCCTGTCTCTGACCGTGACCTCGCCTTGACTCTTCCCGCCTCCTGTCTTTGGCTGTGTGACCCTTGCCTTGGCTCTTCACGCTCATGTCTTTGGCTGTGACCTCGCCTTGACTCTTTCCGATCTGTCCTTGGCCGTTACCGCGCCTTTGGCTCTTCCCGCTCCTGTCTTTTGGCCGTGACCTCGCCTTTGACTCATTTCCGCTTCCGTGTCTCTGACCGTGACCTCGCCTTTGACTCTTTCCGCCTCCTGTCTTTGGCCGTGACCACGCTCTTTGGCTCTTCCCGCTCCTGTCTTTGTCCGTGACCTAGCATTGGCTCTTCCCGCTCCAGTCCTCGGCCGTGACCTCGCCTTTGGCTCTTCCCGCTCCTGTCTTTGGCCGTTACCTCGCCTTTGGCTCTTCCCGCTCTGTATTTGGCCCGTGACCGCGCCTTTGGCTCTTCCCAGCTCCTATCTTTGGCTGTGACCCTCGCCTTTGACTCTTCCCCGCTCCTGTCCTTGGTTGTGACCTCGCCTTTGACTTCCTTCCCGCTCCTGTCTTTGGGCCGTGACCTAGGCCTTTGACTCTTCCCGCTCCTGTCTTTGGCCGTGACATCGCCTTTGGCTCTTCCCGCTCCGGTCTTTGGCCGTGACCTCGCCTTTGGCTCTTCCCGCTCCGGTCTCTGGCCGTGACCTCGCCTTTGGCCCTTCCCGCTCCTGTCTTTGGCCGTGACCTCGCCTTTGACTCTTCCCGCTCCTGTCTTTGGATGTGACCTCGCCTTTGGCTGTTTCCGCTCCTGTATTTGGCCCGTGACCTGGCCTTTCGCTCTTCCCGCTCCTGTCCTTGCCGAGACCTAGCTTTTGACTCTTCCCGCTCCTGTCTCTGACCGTGACCTCGCCTTTGACTCTTCCCGCTCCTGTCTTTGCTGTGACCTTGCCTTTGGCTCTTCCCGCTCCTGTCTTTGGCCGTGACCTAGCCTTTGACTCTTCCCGCTCCTGTCTTTGGCTGTGACCTTGCCTTTGGCTCTCCTCCCGTCCTGTCCTTTGGCTGTGACCTCGCCTTTGACTCTTTCCGCTCCTGTCCTTGGCCGTTACCGCGCCTTTGGCTCTTCCCGCTCCTGTCTTTGGCTGTGACCTCGCCTTTGGCTCTTCCCGCTCCTGTCTTTGGCCTTGACCTCGCCTTTGGCTCTTCCCGCTCCTATCTTTGGCTGTGACCTCGCCTTTGACTCTTCCCGCTCCTGTCCTTGGTTGTGACCTCGCCTTGACTCTTCCCGCTCCTGTCTTTGGCCGTGACCTAGCCTTTGACTCTTTCCCGCTCCTGTCTTTGGCCGTGACATTCGCCTTTGGCTCTTACCGCTCCGGTCTTTGGCCGTGACCTCGCCTTTGGCTCTTCCCGCTCCGGTCTCTGGCCGTGACCTCGCCTTTGGCCCTTCCCGCTCCTGTCTTTGGCCGTGACCTCGCCTTTGACTCTTCCCGCTCCTGTCTTTGGCTGTGACCTCTCCTTTGGCTGTTTCCGCTCCTGTATTTGGCCCGTGACCTGGCCTTTTGCTCTTCCCGCTCCTGTCCTTGGCCGAGACCTAGCTTTTGACTCTTCCCGCTCCTGTCTCTGACCGTGACCTCGCCTTTGACTCTTCCCGCTCCTGTCTCTGACCGTGACCTCGCCTTTGACTCTTTCCGCTCCTGTCTTTGGCCGTGACCACTTCTTTGGCTCTTCCTGCTCCTGTCTTTGTCCGTGACCTAGCATTTGGCTCTTCCCGCTCCAGTCCTCGGCCGTGACCTCGCCTTTGGCTCTTCCCGCTCCTGTCTTTGGCCGTGACCCTCGCCTTTGGCTCTTCCCGCTCCTGTATTTGGCCCGTGACCGCGCCTTTGGCTCTTCCCGCTCCTGTCCTTGGCCGTGACCTCACCTTTGGCTCTTCCCGCTCCTGTCTCTGACCGTGACCTCGCCTTTGACTCTTTCCGCTCCTGTCTCTGACCGTGACCTCGCCTTTGACTCTTTCCGCTCCTGTCTTTGGCCGTGACCTCGCCTGTGATTCTTTCTGCTCCTGTCTTTGTCCGTGACCTAGCCTTTGACTCTTCCCGCTCCTGTCTTTGGCCGTGACCTCGCCTTTGGCTCTTCCCGCTCCTGTCTTTGTACGTGACCTAGCATTTGGCTCTTCCCGCTCCTGTCCTCGGCCGTGACCTCGCCTTTGGCTCTACCCGCTCCTGTCTTTGGCCATGACCTCGCCTTTGGCTCTTCCCGCTCCTGTATTTGGCCCGTGACCGCACCTTTGGCTCTTCCCGCTCCTGTCCTTGGCCGTGACCTCACCTTTGGCTCTTCCCGCTCCTGTCTTTGGCCGTGACCTAGCCTTTGACTCTTCCCGCTCCTGTCTTTGGCCGTGACCTAGCCTTCAATAATTCAACATATTATTGTAAACTTGATAAACCAATTTATTTAGATACAATCCCCCCTGTAGACAACATTTTTGATAATTTAGTAAAAAAATAATTTCATAAATAATGCACAGGAATTATACCTCCAAGGGACGTTGCAACAACGGTTCAGACGTTTCTATATTTTACCCAAGATACACAAAAAAAAAACAAAAACACAGAAATGGACAGTTCCTTTTCAGATTCCTCCTGGAAGACCAAAAGACTGTGGAAGTGAAACATATTTCACAGCCGAATATCTGGATTCCTTTCTTAATCCATTGTGGGTTAAACATACCAGCCATCTGAGACACGTATGATTTTATTGACAAAATCAAACAATTAAACATTCAGACTCAGTCATTTTTTTTTTACAATGGACAGCCTCTACACAAATATAGATAACAAAGAAGATATTGAGGCAATTAAAAAACTCTTGACCTGAAAAAGAAATAATACAATTATTGGAAATTAACTTGACTAAAAATGACTTTGAATTCAGTGGGGAATTTTTTTTTTTTGCAAATAAAGGGAACAGCCATGGGCAAAACATTTGTCCTGCCTATGCAAACATCTTTATGGCAGAATGAGAGAACACAGGACTTCAAAAATGTACTCTCAAACCTCTTTGTTACCTCAGATATCAGGATGACATTTGGGGAGTCTGGTCATACTCAGAAGAGTTTGAAACATTTGTCAGGACACTCAACAATCATTTAAATTCCCTATCAGGTGGGGCAGCAGAGCCCAGGAAAGTCCGGAAGGTCCGCCAGATTGGTAAGGGTCAACGAGGTCCTAGTTTAGTTACTAGACAGTATATGAGCCAAATTCCGTAAATACCAGTATATATGCGTGTTTGAAAAAGTGTAACTGGAGTCTGAATGGACAGACAATACCACTAGGTATTTCTGTCATACCAAATGGTGAGAACAGAAGCAGCTACCAGTTTTGGATGCTGAAGATGTTGAATGGTTTTGGAAGGCTGATAATAATCCATTTGAAGAATCTATCTTAAATATGAAGGAGATCTTTTTACTGGGAGAACAAAAGCTGGAAAACGATTTGCGGTCAAAAAGGCAGACGTGGTTTGCAGTTTACAATGCAAGAATCCAGATTCAAATTTTTACTTCGAGGATGTTTAGGTTGCCTCCCCTGTGTAACGATGCAGAGGCGTGTAGATCCATATGCACCAGATGTATTAGGCAAGAGCACAAAGGGAGCAGGCAAAGGCGTAGAGAGCAACAGGCTAAGGTCAAAACATAGGAGCGAGGCGGGAATCGAGGATAAAAAGGTGAGGGTCTGCAAATGGTTAATCCAGGAATAAAACAACACTTAGAATGAAAAACACTGAGGATGAACAAGACGACACAAAGAACAGAAGGCAGAGGAGAGCTTAAATCCAGTGCCAGTGATGACCAGATGATGAACAGCTGAGTAAACAGGAAGTGGATGCAGTGCAGGCAGGGTGCTGGCAATCAGAACTCGAGAGAGGGTCTGATGGTCTTAGTGGGAGGCATCTGGGTGATCCCTGGCACCCTGATAATGAAAACCTATGATAAAGACGTCGGCTTTGTTGAGATATTTGGCATAAAATTGGCAGAAAGTTAGTATAATTAAACTATAGTTGTGGCATATATATATATATATATATATATATATATATATATATATATATATATATATATATATATATTTCGTTTGAGACGTAATCGTTTCTGCAAAGACAAACTTTTCTAGAAAAAAAAAAAGATCTCCTGCAACTTTTCTTTTAATAATATGGATGGGGGGGGGTATAGAGGAAAAAGAGTAATGAATTGTACATAGAAAATTTCAAGCTGAGGGTGAACCCAAACTTCTTGTAAAGTGATGAAGATTTTAGGGCAGTGTGCCAAGATAGGCACCTGAGTGTTTCTGGTAAGACCTTAAATAGAAGGAAGGAGGGAAAATAAAAAGTAAAAATTTTTTTAGAGCCCGAAACAAGATTTGATCTTGAGATCCCCACATGGAAAAGCAGTTTGGTATTGATAGAGCCAATTGAATGACAGGTAAATAGTGTAGTCCCTAATTTTTGGGTTCCTCTTTTAGTATTTTCTTATAGTACTTTTCATTATCCATATCTCTACATTTAGTATTCATAATTATAATTAGATTTGAAAATTCTAGGGTACCCATTGTGGCATACCACTATAAAATGCAAACTATGACACAGAGAACTTAGGTCCAGACTAGAATTCCTATTTTCTGTAATGACCTTTTTTAAGAGTTATATGATTTATTTTTATTTTCTCTACTTGTTCAGTATGGTAGGCCTATGCACATGAAGGCCAATCCCAACCCCAACCCTAAACCTAATCTTAACCCTCCTAACCCTAACCAAACCCTCCTTACCCTAACCCTCTAACCCTAATCCTAACTCCCGACCGTACACTGAACCCCACATTGCCTCTGATGGAAGGTTGTCGCCAGTGTTCAGCAGACGAGCATCGACCATCAGTGTGTGAATATGTGTTTGAATGTGACTGTGACTGTAAAGCACTTTGGGCCTTCAAGGAAGGTAGAAAAGTGCTATGTAAGTATTCACCATTTTACCCTTTACCATGCTTCAAACAGCTGGTGTAATACATCTGGACAGCAGCATTCTTGTTTATCTGACTGTTCCAACACTGAGCTGATGGGTTATTTTCAAGAGAGCTTTAAAGAAACAGATTAATTCATCTTGAGAACATTAGAATTTTCTTTTCATCCTTTCATTTTTTTCAGCCTCCACATTTTTCTGTGTGGAGGCTGAGCTGCTAGATTCAGAGAAACAGCCACCACATATTAATGACCACAGCTTGTGCACCTCGACTGCAGCACAGAGTAGTTATGTAATGTATGACTGTGGGATTCCCAGCAGTGCTGCCTCCTCCACTCAACACTCTAAGGATAGCAGGTTGAAGATTGGGGACTATGGCTGCTGAGGGAGGAGGAGGGTATTGATGTTTGTGATCATAATCATGAGAGTAAAGGGCCTCAGATTGGCCAAGAGCTGCTCTACCCTTCTATAATCCAGTAATTACAAGGAGCTTTTTAACTAGGGCCCCTCTGCTGCAGCTGCCAGTCTCGATGAAAGTCACATCCATAAAGCCCGCCTGTTTTACTGAGAGCACAAGAATGAAGAAAAACGTGTCAAATACTGAACAGCAACACACCTGCTGTGTTTGCATAAAATGTATCAGGAATAACTGACTTGAGGTTTGTGCATGTGTGCTCTAACCTGCAGCTCCGTATGTGTTCTCTTTAGGTCTAAGCTTGTCGTACATACATGCCTGCACCTGTTATATGAAACAAAAACAAGTAAAGAAGAAGTTTGATTTTCACAATAAACACATGAAATAAGAACATCACATAAGGTTGATTTGACTCATTACTTGTGTGTGTTAATGGAAGGAGGTGTGTTCAGCAATGATAGCTGTTAAGTAACTTACTTCATTTGTATCAAGGTTTATGTCCTGAAGTTGCACAACCCCAACTTTCTGATCAGCTGCTGCTACAAATATGCACACACTTTTTTAAACAGCAATCTTGCAAAATACTTTTTCATTCCATCTTCACTGACTTTTTGTGATGACTGAAATTCACAAGTTTTTCTCAAAGCACAGGTAAAACCTGTGCAAAAGTCCTTGATTGTAATCTCTGCTCCTGTGTGTACGAAGATGAAGACACTTCGATGGTTTAAGATTAATTGCTGTAAAGCTTCACTTGTGACTTGGTCAGACTGAATAAACTCACTTGAAGGAAAAAAAGAAAGATAGCAGACACCTTTATCCTGAACTCCACCACAAACAACAGGAACAGGCGGAGTAGTGTTTCCCTTCACTCCAGCAGCAGCATGCATGAACGCGTGCTTCAGGCTCTGAGTGGGAGGGAGAACTGGAAAAGCAGCTGCAGCGCTCTGCCGCAGCGGACACATAAATGAGTACTGCAGCACTCTGCGTAACACTAAAGAAGCAGGAATCCCCTCTGCAGCAGCTAAATGGAGCTGTGACTGGATGTTGGGGGATGCTTTCATGGTGGTTTTATCTGTAATGTTCAACATTAAACCTGCATTAGATCTGTTTTTACCTAAACATATAGTTGGCCTGAAGTTTGAATTTTAGGGCTAAATGCATTTTCTATGTTTAGATCTTGAAATAATGTAAACATAAAGATTTAGAGAGCGATTACTTTTTTCCACGTCCAACCTCAGACTTAAGACATGTTGTAAGGAACACTAGAGACACTATGACTGCTGGTAACATCAAGCTGAGCCTTCCACTGCTAATATTTCAGAGATTTATAAGTGACACCCCCCTATAAATTTATGTTTTAGTAGCTTTAGTGTTTCTTAAAGAAAAATATGATGTGAAAAGACAGAAAATATACATTTCCTTTAACCTGCCAAGTTTGATTTGACTGTTGTATTATTCTGCTTAAATCAATGTCTTTATCTTTTAGCGTTTGAATGAAAAAAAAAATCACATCATCAAAGTATCACTTCTTTTGAGTGATACTAAATTATTTTCTAGGGTTAGTGTTATAAGTCACTTATTAGAGCTTGAGTGACAGAAACTACCTGCATATTCATCACAGAAATAAAAAAGAAAGTGATTGTTTTTTTAATTATGTTGCTGTTACTCTCAGTCATTCGAGCAGAACTGGAAGAAGAAACGTTCAGTTTGTACATGAACATGAGTGGATGTCACTACTGTGTTTCAGCTCTGCCACCAAATCACCAGGAGAGGGTGCTGCTCAAAAAGCAAACCTCCATGTTAGGCTTGCAGAAGCAGAAACTGACTCTCAGTTTGGCTCCTTTTCAAACCATGGGATGAGCCTATCATCCTGGATCTTAAATCATCTCTGCTACACAAATAAACAGAAAACTCCTGCACACTGTTCTGTTCTCTGAAAAGACAAAAGCAAAGGATGAACTATTTGCTGCGTATTTTTCAAAAAGATAAATACACACACCAAAAACTGCTGTGTTAATCTTTGAATTCATTTTTGGAATTGCAGCTTTAAAAAGTAAGGCCAAACTTTTTAAGAAATATCTACATAAGGCACAATGAAGTAGCAACTGTCACAAAGATGTCAACAGTTTACTTTATATTCAAGTACACTAGTTTGTGTAAAGATTTGGTAGGTTTTGCTCATCATTTTCTCGTCTCACCCAGATTTCACTCTCAACCTGTGCAGCTTAATCATACTCAATGTGCCCTCTAATTTTTTGAGTCTGAGCAAACACAGAAACTCACTGATCTCTTTCGACCACTGTGACCAGCACTCTGTAGTCCCACGTATATTTCAACTGTGAGAAATCTCAGATCTAAACAAGTCATGTATCTTATTAAATGAATCAAAATAAACAGATTAATTAATAAATAAATAATAAATAAAAGTGATTTGCAACAATAAAAGTGAAAAGTCAAAAAGTTCTGGGAGTCGGTCCTGCTCATGCTGTGATCTGGGTGGGGGACATGTTCTGGTATGGGAGGGGGTCATGGTGTGATCTGGGTGGGGTCATGCTGTTGTTTGGGGGGGTTATGGTCTAGAAGATGTGAAATGTGTACGTCTCTTAAAGAATGACGTTTTTTCACTTTAAATCATCCACCATTTTAATTAGAACATGCACTACTCACATTACCTCTGAAATATTCTTTTAATAATTATCATCCATAAATGAAAATTCTTGATAAATGACACCAAAGTAAGTGGGGACTTAAATTTGACCTGATTTTGCCATCTGTCCTCACTTCTCCAGTGATTGTAGACCTTGCCCAGGTTGATGGGCTCATTTGCGTCTATAAATTGTATGATAATTGTATGTCATTTTTTTTATAGTGATACATAAATAGAACAGATAAAGCATAATATGATGAAAACAGAAAACAGCGACAATCCAGTTTCATGCAGCAAACTGTGGGGTGGAGTAGACTCAAGACACGCTCCTGCAAGCCAGAGTGGCGCTCTATCGGGGGACCCGGCGCATAGCTGAGCTGGCAGATGTTCTCTGCTGGAAAGCAGAATGTTTCCCCCCATATATGAATATTGTGTGAGAGACGGTGAGTAAGTATCGCGAGAGTCGACGAGACGTGTGTGGTGAGTCAATTTGGCGGCGCGAAAAGTGGTTGAACAAACATTTCCGTCTGCTTTTCTTTTTCCGCCATACAAGTCATAATTATAACAATATCCACTAAACCTTTAAAAAGATTTATAAGTTCTTGACAGCCTGGAGGACCTGGACAGCTTCATAGAGTACTACTTTAACAGCCTGGTGGGATTTTCTTAAAATGTCAAACTCTTCACTACTACCATGCAAAATGACACCCATCTGGAACAATCCAGACATCCTGATAAATAGAAAAATGTTGCACTTCCCTGCTTGGCAAGCAGGGGGCATAATACTACTTGAGCACTTAATTACAGATGGAAGATTCATAACACACCAAGAACTACAAGAAAAACATGGAATAAATAAATTCTTGGAATATCAGCAACTTAAATCTGTAATCACTAAAACATTTAAATCCAGTAACAATGACTTAAAATTACCAGAACTAGTTACCTCTATGATTAATTTTTCATTGAATAAAACTCTCTCCAAAATATACAAACTCTTAAGCAACTTAGATAACGAATTCTCAATCCCAACAACTAAATGGGATGCAGACTTAGGCAGAAGTACAGACACAAGCTTCTGGTCAGAAATTTGTCTAAATACCTTTAAATTAACAAAAGTCCAAACCTACAACTAATACAATTTAAAACTCTTCACAGAATTTACTATACTGGACAGAGGATGTTCAAGATGGGTCTCAAAAACTCAGACATTTGTGAGCATTGTGATAGTAATTTACCCGACAACTATATGCATGCTCTGTGGTTCTGTACACCTGTCCAGGCTCTCTGGCAACAGGTATGTGTTGATTTATCAGTCTGGCTTAAGGTTTCAATCACAGCCTCACCTTCACTTTGTGTGCTGGGTGACATGAGTGCCATCGACACAGAGGGAAGTTAGTCATCTATAATCTTCATAACTCTTTGTATAGCAAAAAAGACAATCTTATTAAACTGGAAAAACAAGAAAAATATTAGTGTAAGTCATTACAGGAATCTGCTATTGGATCATATCAGCTTGGAAAAAAATGTCAACTAAGAGCTCAAAAAACTTGAAAGGAATTCGGGCTCTCTGGTCCCCCATAGCTAACTCCATAAACTTAGGGGATTCCCCGGGTGTCGCCGCACCTTGACTATCTGCCGGGGTCGGGGCCTGCCTGGTGCCTGGTGGGAGGGGGGCTCTGTCGGTCGGGGGGGTCTGGTCCGGCGCCTGGGCGGGGCAGGCGCGGGGGCTGCATGGTCTCCCGGGCCGGGGCGTGGGGGGGTGTGGGACCGGAGTGACCGGAGTGGGAAGAGCCAAAGGCGAGGTCACGGCCAAAGACCGGAGCGGGAAGAGCCAAAGGCGATGTCACGGCCAAAGACAGGAGCGGGAAGAGTCAAAGGCTAGGTCACGGCCAAAGACAGGAGCGGGAAGAGTCAAAGGCGAGGTCACAACCAAGGACAGTAGCGGGTGCCTTGGGTGGGGGTCTGGCTTGGCTGGGGGGGTGGTCTTTTTGCGTGTGCTGGGGGGGCTTGCGCGGGGCCCTGGCCCTGGTGGGTCTGCCTGCGCTGGATGGGCGGCCCGGCTGCACCTGGGGACTGGGGTCGCTCCTTCACCGGCCCTTGGGCGGGATGGGGCAACCCTCTTGGGGCCTGCGTTTGCTCCAGGAAAAGGGGCTCTGGGGGGTGGGGCTCCGCGCTGGGCCACCTGGTGCGGTGGGAGGGCTGCTCTCCTGGCTGGGCTGGGTCTTGCGCTCTGCGCTTCCATATCTCACTGCGCTCGGGTGTTGGGGGCCCGTGTGGCTGTCCTGCGGGCCCTGGTCTGGGTGCTTGGCTGGGCTGCCGGGCGGGTGGATCTCCTCCGTTGACCCCACCATATGGGTGCAGGTGTGGGCCCTGGTCGGCGCTGCCGCTTCGGCGGGGGTCTTGGTGTGGGGATGGCGGCGGGTTCTTCCTCCTTTTTTGTGCATTCCATCATCCACCTCATCTTAACATAACATTCACCTGAGCACAGGCGTCGGCTCACCTTTGCACCCTCAAATAGTGTGATAGAATGTAATGCTTTACATGTGTTGGTTGGAATGCACAAATGTGCGTGCGAACTGGATGTGGACAAGTTTGTGAACACTCTTGGAGCCGGCAGGTATGTAACAGCTGAGTGTGTGGACAGGCCCGGCCCATTGTAGACCAATACTCACTATTGCAATGGGTATACGATCCAGCATTTTGTTGCCAGTAGATTAACAACTCTACCTTCCCTTCCCAGTAGTCCTTCTCTGACTTCTATAATCCATTATCACCCCCCCCCCCCAACTCTCTCCATAAAACATAAAATAAATCAATATTAATAAAGTATCGTTTAGATTACAAAAGGGGCTTATACCAACATACATGTTGTGTTCGCTATGATTTATAACCCCCGATTGTAAGAGTAAAATCTGTCAAACACAAGAGGCTCTCAGCTCATATCTGTTTGCTCAGCTGTTGGGTAGGACAAGTTAAAAAAAAAAAAAAAAGGATGTTTCCCCCCAGTGTAGTGAAGCTTGCATGTGCAATAGGGCTGTCGCTAAAAATTATTTTAGCATTTGATTAATCGAAAAAGATTTTTTTCTTGATTAGTCGGTAATTACTGTTTACATTAGGTGATTTTTTTTTTCTTTAATACATAAAAAGCAGCGGAGCCGCCATCAGTGTGGGAATGTGTGCATGAATAGGTCTATGACTGTAAAGCACTTTGGGCCTGCAATTAATATAGAAAAGTGCTATACAAGTATACACCATTTACTTTAGCGATGGTACTCAGTCTGTGGAGGCTCACGTCATGTATGGTACTGCTGATGCTCAACTTATGGTGCGTGCGCAGAAATTGGAATTTGACATGTATAGTTTATGAATTTCAATTTCACATTATAAAAGATACATAAGTTTAGGGTCCCAGGTGAGCCATGTGTTAGCACTGGCTTTATCCCAGAAAGCCAAAATCCCATAGACTTCTACTGAGAAATAAGCAGTTATTACCCAGTCATTGTCTTTGTCAGAATAACTATATTTGCTCTGATACCTCTTTTTTAACCTGTTCTTGCTCAGCCTCTTTTTTTAATGGTATTTTTTCCTTATTGCAAGTTATTGAAGTTATAAACTGACCAATGAGAAGAAGAATGTGGTGCCCACTGGCCCCACCTTCAACCTTCAAAACGTTTGATAGATTCTCCTGAGCCCGCTTTCTTTGTTTTTTTTTTAACTTGTCCTGTCCAATAGCTGAGCAAACATATATGAGCTGAGAGCCTCTTGTAATAGACAGGTTTTACTCTTACAATCGGGGGTTATAAATCATAGCGAACACAAAATGTATGTTGGTATGAGCCCCTTTTGTAATTTAAACGAAACTTTGTTAATATTAATTTTGTTTGTGTTCTTTTTGTTGGACCGGACGGAAAAAGAAAGGGGGAAAAGGGGGGTGGGGTGGATTATAGATTTTAGAGGATGACTACTGGAAAGGGAAGGTAGAGTTGTAAATCTACAGGCAACAAAATGCTGGATCTTATACCCATTACAATAGTGAGTGTTGGTCTAAAATGGGCGGGGCCTGTCCACACACTCAGCTGTTACAAACATACCTGCCGGCTCCAAGAGTGTTCACAAACTTCTCCACATCCAGTCCGCACACACACTTGTGCATACCAACCAACACATGTAAAGCATTACATTCTGACACGCACACTATTTGAGGGTGCAAAGGTGAGCCGACGCCTGTGCTCAGGTGAATGTTATGTTAAGCTGAAGTGGATGATGGAATGCAAAGAAAGAAAAAAGGAGGGAGAGCTCTCAGACCAAGACCCCCGCCGAGGCAGCAGCGCCGACCAGGGCCCGCCCCCACAGCCATACTGTGGGGTCAGCGGAGGAGATCCGCCCACCAGGCAGCCTGGCCAAGCACCCAGACCAGGGCCCGCAGGACCACCACATGGGCCCCCAACACCCGAGCGCAGTAAGGTACATAAGCGCAGAGCGCAAGACCCAGCCCAGCCAGGAGAGCAGCCCTCGCACCGCGCCGGGTGGCCCAGCACGGGGGCCCACCCCCGAGAGCCCCACCACCCCAGACAAGCTGCCCATCACCACCCAGGAGCTCTGAGCATCCCCCCCATCCCAGCCCCGGGTACGAGCCAAGGCCCCCCTAGGGAGACCCGCTCCAAAGCTCCAGGCAGCTGTGGAGATCCATAAGAGCGAGCGCACGGCGGGGGTCAGCTACCCCTATCTAGAGGAGGGATGACCAAGAGAAGTGGTGGTCCCCGAAGGTGTACGTAGCCTGACCAGGCTCTCCTACATTCTAACTTAGAAGGGGCCCGGCACCCGAGGGTAAGGACCAGAACCCGCACCACAAGGACACAGACACCCTCCAGGCTCAGGTGGAATATGATCCCCCGCTCATGGATTTGCCAGAGGACTGAGGGATCCCTCTCCCTGTGTGGGGAGGGGGCCGCCGGGCCCAGGAGGCCGACACCCAAGAGACAAGGCCACCGCTGCTGAAGGCCCTGTTCCCCCCACCGGGGATGGGGTAGGGGACAGAAGATTAGTAGTCCCACCTTCCTTATGTAATGTTTTTGTGTGTGTGTGTGTTTCTTGTGGTTGAAGGGTGTGTGTAATAAAGGGTGCAGTCAAAATTAGTGAGCAGGGCACTGAGGATATCTCCTGATGTCCAATCACCCTCTCACCAAGGAACCCTAAATGTCTACAATGCAGTTAATATTGGAGGGTAGAGCACTGAGAGGACATCTCCTGCTACTTGAGCCCGCTTTCAGTGGAAGGGATGTGACTTTCCAACAAGCTCACTTCTGATTAGTGAGAGTGGTCGCCACGGAAATGATGACTCAGACCGACACAGACTGCTTACTAATGTCATCTTGTTCCAAAATGGCAAAGTCCAATGCTGTGGAAAAATGGTGACTGAATTTATTTCATTTCGTTGGAACCAGAGGTAAGGCATTTTCTATGGGTGACGTCACAGGCGCTTTGCCCATCTCTGATCAAGAGTTTTGTCTTTCCCCTTTTCTGAGTTTCCTGTTTGTTGTTAATCTCCCCTGCAATACTTCAGAGGTCGAGGAATTATTGATGAGATGATTAAGCCTTAAGGAATGTATAAACACATTACCCAGTTTGTGTTGACACTGTACAGACATAGTTTTGCTCCCTCTCTATTCTGCAGTTCTTCTGATTAGTCGTTATTATAACTGAGAACATATTTTTGTCAAGTGAAGTATGATTCAAAGGGTAGTTGCTCTTTGTTAAAAACATGATTTTAAAGGAAGTGAATTCACTGCAAAATAAAATGGTCAAAAAGGAGTTTACCAGTAATTAAAGCACTTTATAGTCCTTAAAGTTATTATGAATTAAAATGGTTGTTATTGTGTACATGAAATTTGAATTTGTTAATATTTATCGTTGTCATTATATGTGTTTTAAGGTTTTTACCTATTGACTGCTGATTGGTTAAATAAAGATCTGGAAAATTATCTAAAGTGGCAGTCTGAGTAAATCGACCTTCAACCTTGGATGCTCAGCCCTTTTCAAGTGTGGGAAAAGCACATTAAAAATTAGGATACACTTGACAATGAGTGTCTGGCAGTTTTTGATGATCATCTTTCTGTACAGCCTCTTCCATTGCTTGTTAGAAATTGTAAACTAAAATAAATATCAAGTTTAAAGCTGGGCTGCACGGTGATGCAGTTTTTAGCGCTCTTGCCTCACAGCATGAAAGTCCCTGTTTCAAGTCCCAGCTGGGTGACCTGAACTGCCAATGAGGTTCCTTTCTGTGTGGAGTTTGCATGTTCTCCCCGTGCATGCTGGGTTTTCTCCAGGGACTCCTGCTTCCTCCTACCATCCAAAAACATGCTTCACAGGTTCATTGGTCAGCCTCAATTGTCCCTTGGTGTGTGATTGTGACCCTGGGACAGAAGAGCAATCTGTCCAGATTGTACTCTACCTTCGCCTACAAGTGGGTCAGGCTCCGGCACCCCTGTGACCCTGAAACGGACAAAGGGGTTTGAAAATAAATGAATAAAGCTTGTTCAAGAACTGCCATTTTTACAAACAATATTGCATTCACGCAAAGCCTTTTGTGTGTAATAAACCATTTTTGAAAATGTAAAATGTTTGTGAGATCTTCACATGAGCATTTGCATATTCTTCATTGCCATGTTGAGCTCTACAGGAGTTGGAAAAAATAATTGGACAGTTTGTTACATTTGGAGAAACTTTATTTAAGATGGAGTTGGACCCCTTTAGCCATCAATACAGCTTCAAAACATCTCAGAATGGAATCATAAAGCTTCTTGACTTCCTCCATCGGAATTTTCAGCCAGTCTTCCATCAAAACCACAAATGCTCAATGATATTGAGAGCCTGAGATTGAGGGGCCATTCCATGTGTTCCAGCTCAGTTTCATGCTCGTCATACCAATTTTACTGATGTGGGCAGTGTGGATCAGAGCACTAAAAAGTGAAGTGTTCCAATTATTTTGTCCAACCCCTATTTAAAGGCTCGGCATTGATGCAGTTCTCTGATTGATATAAAATAACTCTGGAATTGATACTTCACTAAGGCCTACACTGAAATAAACTTCATTTTTCTGAAAACAATTCAAACTTCTAACAGAAAAGAATAGATGCATATATTTTATTCAAAAACCAAAAGTAAACAACTCCCAAAGGAGAAAAACTTTTACTTTATTAGCCTTCAATATATCATGGCGTTGCTCTTTACAAATCTTGAACAATGGCAACAGGCTGGCGCGCCATCTCTTGTAATATATCTCATTGCTCAGACATTTACACTGTGCACAGGAAAACATTTCAGAAACCGTCTGCTGGATGGTAATGGTTGACTGAAGAAAAGTGTGCACAATTTCTTTCCAAACGTCTTTTTAAAGGAATTGTTCTTTTTCGCCGCTGCTGAGAGAAATGCATTTCCACCTAGAATGCATTTATTGCTGTAATATTATGATTTAAGGTTTAATTTCATCTTTTATTTCTCTCTGCGTGAAAGTGCAGCAACAATCATTTGATCTTCTTTCTTTCCAGATTCTCCCTCATAATTTAGCCTGAAGGTTAATGTTGAAATTTAAACTTTCATTTGCCAGGAGAGATTTAGAAAAAAGGTTTAATATCAAAATGAGCAGAAAGAAACACTTGTGTCTTTCATCAGACAGTTTCACAGCCTTGTCTTCCTTCTAACCCTCCTTTGCTTCGTCTTTCTCCTCCTGCAGCTCCACTGATCTCCCTTTAGTCTCTTTTTCCTTCATCCACAGAGAATCATTAGAGCTCAGATATGATGGCTGACATACATCAGAGGGAATCTGTACCTCTACACTGTGACGCTTCATTTCTTTTCAAGTCTTCCTTAGCTTTTTGAAATCTCATTAACACTTGACATTTACATTTTCTCTTCATCCTGGAATGCCAAACAGCTCCAGCACTCCTGGTTTCTCTGTCACCTTCTGCAGGTGGGTGTGTGAGTTAAAGAAGATGGCAAAAACTTGTGATTTTGTTATGAATAACTGCAATTATTTTCACCCAGCTTTAATGGAGATGTTTTTCTCATTTTAGAGGTTGATTGAACCATTAAAAATTCATTTGCAGGAAGTTTGGAACATTATATTACAATATTTTCTGACCATATTATAAAACTAGCTGATCCTGCTTCATGTAAAACATGTTGTATGAATTAAACAACACATCATGTAACTATGAACTTATGCATTTTACTCTGTATGGTCAGGATTATGTCCATAAAGAGTCTTTTTCTCTTCTCATCTGTTGCCTTTTTTCTATTTTCCAACCCCCTTTATTCCTGTTTAGGATTGCAGTGTTGCTGGAGCCCATCCTACCTCCTGTTGGGTGAAGGCTGGGCATCTTTGCTTAGACTGCTGCCCCTGCGACTCAGTCCCGGATGAGCATAAAAAGATGTATGGATGGTTCTTCAGTCCATCACAGGGCCACACGGAGACACACACTCACATTCATGGAGAAAAAAGTATTTAGTCAGCCACTAAATATGCAAGTTCTCCCACTTATCAAGATAAGAGAGGCCTACAATTAAAATTAGAAAAGAAATCCAGAAAAAAAATCACATTGTCTGATTTTTAAAGAACTTGTTTTTAAATTATGCTGGAAAATAAGTATTTGGTCAATAACAAGCGTGAGTGGTTGTTTCGTTTTTTCACACAGCTACATAAAGCATTTGTTGGCTTTTATGAAGCACTTTTGACAGGAGGAGTAAACAGCCAATTAAAGCCTCTGCTCCACCGGATGCCTAAAAAATGTGTTTGAGGACGCATTGTTGCCAGATGACTGATCTTTTAATGTATGCATACAAGTCTGATTCATACAAAGTGGATCTGTAAACCCGGAAAATAGTGAAAAACACGGTTAAGAAAAGACTTAGAAGGATTGCAGAAAAGAGCTGATGTAAGGATTCAGCTCCTGAACTCTTTTTTTTTCAGTTTTTATTCTGCTTTGAGTTGTCATTCCTCTCTCTTTGTGACTCCATCTCTCAGCCTACTTTGCTCTTTCACCCCTCTTTCCCTCCATTCTCTCTGACATCTAATCAATGAACATGCAGCCTCAGGGGAAGAGGCTTCAGCTGCATGGATTTCCAATCAGGCTGTCGACCCAGTGAGGGCTGGCAGCACCAGTGCGTGCCAGGGAGCACAAAATGTACTGCTATATGTGCACACATCTACTAAGAAGCCACAATTCAGCGCTTTCAGTGTCAGTAACTACTAGTGTAACCTGATTGTGATTTTTAATATAATAAACACATGCATTCATGTCAAGCTCATGTTTGTCTCTGCAATTAGCTGATATGTTTATTTAAACATTTTCATGTATGCTGGGGTCTACAGCTGAAGCCTGGACATTAATTTGTTAAACTGTCGGAAAACTCAACAAGGAACGTGCAATCAGAGACTGCTTCACCTGTAATCATCCTCACCTGTAAATATAAAATGTATACCTATGATGTGCCCTTTAATCTGTGCTAAAATGCACAAGTGTAAAATTTTTAAAGTTGGAGTTTAAGTCTGAAGTAATAGTTAATGGATGACCAATGCAGACCAACATGTAGCTTTACTGAGACGGAGAGACTTCCAAAACTAAAGCATAAGGAGAATTTTTATGTTAAGTCAGACATTTCTGTCCAGAAGGAAACAAGTATGGACTTAATTTTCAAGTAAAGTTTGAAAAATGTGTGTGTGAGAGAGAATATATCACACACAAACGCACACATCTTTATCTAATGTTTTCTCTCTGTCCCCAGCTGTTGTGTCATCAGTGAGCTTACGTTGGCATCACAAATGGCTCATAGCAAGAACTTCTGTATGACTTTTCAACTTTTTTAAAGTGCTTAACAAATCACACTTAATGCATTTGTACACTGATAGCAGATACTCTAAACATGGCTTTGGTGCATTGTCCAAAGACACGTTGACACACATGTGTGGGCTGAGTGGGAGCCAAGCCTTGCAGCTGTGTAGAAACTGTAAATATGAGGTAAATAACATGGTGTCGGATTTCTGATTTCAGCAGTTCGGTAAACTTTGATTTCTGTAGTAAATATGGGTCCCAGAGTCTCACGGCTCCTAGCTTCATGCTGGCAGGTGTTAGAAAGAGCTTCTTTGTTTTTAGACATTTTCGGCAGTTGAATGCAGTTTTGGCAATAATACACAAGTCATGTAATAATTATGAAGCCCCAGCCTTCATAATTTTTCTTAATCAGTCGTTTAAATCTATCATTTGTCACTTAATCTTACAAATTCACTTTCACTCATTTCTCCTCTTCATTAACACAAATCTAAATTTATGCAAAGAACAATCAAAATGTTCAATCAACTTGTTTATTGATGCAATTCTCTTCTTCCTCCAATATTTTTTTTAATTTTGTCTTTTCTATTTTGTGAAACGTTTGGTCTAATTGCAATAGGTATGAGAAATACTGCCTACCCTAAAGCACTGACCAGTTGTCCAGGCGTTACCTTTTAGACTTAAGTCAGCAAGTGCGAAGCCAGTCCCAGTACTCCAAGCAACAGCAACAACAACAAAAAAGCACTGACGCATAAAAATCTAGCTCAAGCAAGCAGAATCGCCTCACCATATGAAAATTGAAATAAAAGATTTATTTTGCTTGGGTTCTTTTGGTTTAAACCAGACTAAGGAGCTGGATATAGTCAGTTTTCTCTGAATAATTTTTAGATTTTAAAATAAAAATCTGAATAAAACATGTACACAATAAGAGTCAATGTTTTGTTTTAATTTTATTTTTAATGTATTTTTTTAATCACAAAAGTTATATAGTTATCCTAACTTAGACATTACAAACACGTTATCCAATTAAACACAACTTTTGTTTGTTTGTTTGGATCATTTTCCTGCTGAAAGATGAACCGTCGATCAAGAGCGCTCTGGAGCAGATTTTCATCAGGATGTCTCTGTACGTTGTTGCAGTCAGCTTTCCTTTCTATCCTGAGGGGTCTTCCAGTTCCTGCTGCTCAAAAACATTCCCCAGCATGATACTGCCACCACCATGTTTCACTGTAGGGATGGTATTGATCTGGTGATGAGCGGCGCCTGGTTTTTTCCAAGCATAACTCCTGCCATTTACTCCAAAAGTTCTATTTTGGTCTGGTCTGACCACAGAATTTGGTTTCTCATGGTCTGAGAGTCACTCAGGTACCTTTTGACAAACTCCAGACAGGCTTCCATGTGCTTTTTAGTAAGAAGGGCCTTTTTTCTGGCCATTCTACCACACAGGCCTTATTGGTGTAGTGCTGCAGAGATGGTTGTTTTTTTGGAAGGTTCGTCTCTTTCCACAGAGGAATGCTGGAGCTCTGACAGTGACCATTGGGTTATAGATCACCTCCCTGACCAGGCCTTCTCCACTGATCACTCAGCTTAGATGTTCAGCTAGATCTAGGAACAATCCTGGTGGTTTCAAACTTCTTCCACTTACAGATGATGGAGGCCACTGTGCTCATTGGAACCTTCAAGCAGCAGAAATGTTTCTGGACCCTTCCCCAGCCTTGTGCCTCAAGACAATCCTGTCTCTGAGGTCTACAGAGCATTCCTTGTCTTTCATGCTTGGTTTATGCTTTAATGTGCACGGTCAACCCTGGACCTCATGTAGACAGGGTCTACCTTTCCAAATCCCGTCCAATCCACTAGATTGACTACAGGTTGGCTTCAATGAAGCAGCTGAAAGAGCTTAAGGCTCATCAGTGGAGACAGAAGGAACCTCAGCTCACTTTGGAGCTTCACAGCAAAGGTTGTGAATACTTCTGTACATGTCATTTTCTATTTTTGTATTGTTAATAAAGTTGCAACAATTTCAAAAGAACTTTTTCACATTGTCATTATGGGGTGTTTTTCAAAGATTTTCTCAGGAACAAAACTGATTTAATCCATTTTTAAATAAGGCTGTGACATCATAAAATGTGGAATAAGGGAGGTGCTGGGAATACTTTCCAGATGTACTGTATTTGAACTTGGTATTGGTGTCATGAACTGCCAGTGTTGGACTCAATATGCAGACCAGGCCTTGAGACAGAAATTTAAATGTTTAAAAAATAAACTACCTCATGACAAAACCAGGACAATTAAATGAATATGAATGAATATTAACATGAACCTGGAGTGACTGACAGTGAACAACTCAAATCATTTCTGAATCTTATTTGCCTTAGTAGTACTTTATGTCAGATTTCCAAAAACATAAAACAGTGTCAGCTTGTTTTTTTGATCTGGTTCTCTTCTTAACTCTTCCCCTTCCATTTGTAATTCCAGCTTTATGTTTAACTTTATTGTGGGGAACACCCCCACAACACCCCTACAATGAAAGATAGCACAACATCTTGTCCTGCACCCAGTTCACAGCAGTTCAGTTCAACAGGGCTCTCTTCAACCGCAGTCACAAATGTTTCTGTCACGAATGTCAGGCAGGATGGTAGATCTCAAGGACCAGGACTGGGCAGATCCTGCTTGATTAATATGATCTGTTTACTACCTCTGGTCAGCCAGAAAACTCTTCGACACTGAATAACATATGCTGCTGGCACAACAGTTTAGGTTTTTTGTTTTAAAATGTTCAGACGTCTTGAGAATTCTAAAGCAAGATCTGGAACCATTTGGTTTCTATCAACAAGAAACATGGAAAAACAAACATCCAGTTTTTATGGACTGCAGGAATGTGCATTCTTCTTTCCAAAAGTTTCAGTTTAAGTTTCAGTATCCCTTTAAATGACCGACATGGTTTCAGCCAGCAGAGTAAGGATCCTGATTGATGACGGACCGCTATGCAGTCAGGTAGAACAGCTTACTCAACAGTTTGACAAATTTAAAAATGGATTTTCCATAGAGCTTAAGGGGCACTTGATGTGAACATAAGTTTTTGAAGTAAAGCACCAGCAAACAGATTTTTTTACGGAAAACAATGAATTAAACTGTTCAGTTATTTCCACTGTAAAAGCAACTTCAAAATAATTTTGGACTGGCTAGATTTTGCGCAGTGAGGACATGTGTAGAAACAATGTTTGATTAATTGGCACACTACCAATCCACGTATTTTGGGCTTTCTGACTGATTCAGTCTGTCTGATCACAATCAAAAGGGATTGGTATTATCAGGCAGGCTGTTTCAGTTTAAAGAGTGCAGTTGCAGTCAATTAAAACTAATCAGAGAGCTGAGAGAGGAGTGCTGCTGTTCCTGCAGGTCCTGCTGGCAGCTGGCATTTCCTGTTGACATTAAGGGATGGAATAACCTGCTTTTTTTGTTTTTAATGAGCCTATTACTAATACACAGGAAGGATGTCTACTGTCATTCATCTGCCATGGTTGTAAGTGGAGGATATTCCTATGGTGCTGCTCCATGTGCTGCATTTTTTAATCTATATGCCACTGAAATTTCCTCCAATTTATTCCCCCAAATGGTTGAATGAAGGCTCAATAGCCGTCAGACTCTGAGTTTGTTCTCATCAGGCAGTGACACACTGGACAGTGATGGAAAAGTGGCCACAGCTCTACCGAGTCTTTAGACATTGATGGTGAAAAACCTGTCAAATACTGAAACACCACAGAATTGTTATTTTACGACACTTGGAGAGAGCGCATTTTACGGCAGCCGAGGAGTGAAGCGTGTGCCTGGAAGTCTGTCAATAAAGTGTTTTTCCTTCACCCACTGGAATATTGCCTCTTGTCATTCTACACTTTTCATTTGAAAGAAAATCAATCGAATGTGCAGTTGCAGTTTTTTAGATGATTGCTCCTTCAAAAAAAAGTAAATATTTAAAATTCAGAAAGTGACATCATCCCAGGAGATTGTTTCTACAGGAGGATCAATCCATCCTGTCCAGTCATTTCAACAAAGAGCACAATGCTGAAAAAGAAAGAAAACTCCTTTTAACTCAGTGAACAAACAACCTTGTTGTTTATTGACCACTTGAAATTTAAGATGCCAAATAATGCTTTTATTCAGCAACTGCAATAGCTCAGAATAAAATGTAGCTTAAGCACCACTCCACCTTAGGTCGTTCTCATTTTAAAGAAAGTTTTTGAAAATAATCCTTTTAGCAAATTAGCATGGCTAGCTTCGTATCAGAGCTCCCTACAGAAGACTGCAATCTTTTTAAACATTTTAAACGTTTGACTTAACCAGTGCATGTTGCAGTCACTGGAGTGGAAGAAGACAAGACCCCTGCTGAGCCCTGGTTACCGCCTGTCAACCTCAGTCACCCGAGTTCAGACCAACAGCAAACAGTTGAAAAGGTGCTGAAGGAAGAATGCAACGCATTCTCCCATGACAGCAAGGACATTTGGATGTATCCCTTCAATAAAAATGGAGATCAGACTGAAAGATGACACCCCTGTACAGAGGGCCTATGCCACTACTCCCAAGACCTTTTTACAAGAGAGTAAAGGAGTATATTCAAGAACTATTAGTGAAAGGATGGATTGTACTTTGGTAACACCCGTGATGTCAATTAAAGGACACACCTGAGTTAATCATGTTAGTCTGGTCAAATAGTTTTCAATCTTTTATAGAGGTACCATCATTTTTGTCCAGGCCTGTTTCATTTGTTTTTTTTTTTTAATAATTATGTTAATCAGCAATTCAAAAGTGATGGCTGATTTTGATTATTTAATTTTCAACAATTTTTTATTTATTGTTACTTTTGTAAGTTTCAAGTGATTTCAGTGAGAATTGTGGGTTTTTCCTTCTTTAACTGAGGGGTACCAACAATTTTGTCCACGTGTGTATGTCTCCAAAAATAAGGCTGCCAAGACTGCTGCAGATCAGCTATTTAATGATTTAATCCCCAGGTTTGCATATATACATACAAACTCCATCACGATCAGGGTCAAGAATTTCAGAATGCACTGTTTAAGTCCCTCAGACAGCTTGAACATGGTTCGAAAAAGGGTAAATTACTATAATAAAATGGGCTCTGAGTCCCAGGAAGGAGCAGACTCTTGACTTTCACACCAAAAAGCAGTTTTAGAGTTGTTTCATTCATAACAAACACATCAGCTCAAGGGGTGGATTTCTGCTCTGCTGATCACCTGCTGCTCTGTGGAGATGACAGGACTCCTTTCAGGACAGCGTCTCTTTTTGTCTCATCTTTGAGCCAGTTTGGAAAGCACCTTGACTGCAGCAATGAGTGCATGTCTGTACTTTGACCGATCCCGGACTCTAGAGCACGTGCGTGCGCGTATGCGCCAGTTACTGCGTTTTATTTTAAATTAATCTAATGTAATGAAGTAACGAGGGTTTCTATAGTCCAGTAACTGTAATTAATTACCTAAATTTGAACTGTAATTCATTACATTACTCTGTTCCTGATAAAAGCAATTAAATTACAGTAATTCGTTACTTTGTAATACATCACCCCCAACACTGCTTGCGGCTGAGAAAAAAAAAAAGCTCAGAATAAGAAAAAAAAAAAAATGTTGGTCCCAATAACTTCTGCTGGATAGAAGTGAACAGGGAAACACGGACCCTAGTGGCCGGAGATGACACATAAATGACAAAAAAAAAAAATTAATGTCCCAAGAATTTCTCCTGGTCGGGAATGGAAGTGAACAGAAAAACATGAATGGCACCCCCTCCTTCTGGGAGAATACATTCACAATAACTCTTCAGCTCCTTCATTGTCAATGCTTTCATAAGGCATGATGACAGTTTTTTTTTCATGTTTAAGACAAGTTTAATAACTGTACTCATCCAAACCTACAAACTTGCTGCTATGCATAAAAAACAAGCAAACTCATTTTGTAAGTTAAAAGATCCCACAGCAACATCAGGTGTAGGTTCAAACCTTGTTAAAATGATGATCTAATTTAAGGTGGGATGGTTAGTTTTTTTTGGTTTTTTAAATTTTTTTCTCAGCAGTCTGAGCAGAAACACTTAAAACAACTGCGACCTAGATATAGGGGCTTATTTTCCCAAAAACCCATGAAGAGTGAAGAGTATTGCTACCGTAGAGAGAAGTATAAGGATGTTTTTAAAGCAGGCCCTGCTGATGTTCACATGTTCATGGGTCTGCCAATCACCATCATCAGCTCCTCCAGCATTCCTGTCCAAGCCATGACCTTCAAAAGCTTGGTCAAGATCTAAGCTGAGACAGTTTTGACGAGTAATTATAGAAACATTACAGGGCTGTGAGAATTGACCTTGCATGCATGAATGAGAATGCAGTCTATTGTTCATGGGTTAGGATTAGTGCTTTTTTGCCTTTGATTTCCTTCCTTTCACTTTGTAAATTTTGAAGAGACACAATCTTTTGCCATAGCTAACATGACTCATGTTAGAATAAGGAAATTAAAATGAAATGAATAAGGTGGATTTGTGTATATGCCTTGGAGAATGTTTTTAACATTTCAGCTGTTTGTGAGTTCCTCTCATTAGTTAATTGGCAGTTGAACATTGGCAAGAGAAAATTGTTTCAGTTTTTTTTGCCTATTAGAACATGGAACAGTTAAATGACTATAACCTGATGACTCAGTGAAGAACAACCACAGAGGAATGTTTCAAGAAAGATTCTAAGCCCAGATGCTATGACTCAATTTCAAGACACCACTTGAATAAATAAGAACCCTCCCCGACAAACTTAGAGGAGCAAAACAATGTGGGTCACTCATAATGCAAGTATAGAGTGTCCCCCAATGTTTTAGTTAAGTTTTTTGAGGTTTTGAGTCCTTCTATGTGTTGTGAAATTGCTGTTGCATCTTGTTGAATCATACAAGCTAAGTCATCATCTAAGCTCCAACATGCATGATCTGTTCTGAGGCCCTACTGGCTCCGATTATTGGTGAGCTGGTGCTGCCGTGCTCATTCTCATTGGGGTGGCTGGGGTAAAGCGGTGAAGACCCCTGTGGTTGGACTGGACTTTGGAATAAACGGATCCCGTAATACTATTTCTGCACAGCAGTACTGAGCCAGATTTTTTCCTTGGAGCTGCAGTTTTTAGTCTTTATTGAGTTTATTGGGGGGGAGGTTACGTGGCTGTTCCTTTTACGTTGTGTATTTGGTTGAACTTCTAAGTTTTTAATGTTTTTTTATGTAAATCGTCTTGTGTTTCAATTAAGAGAAGGCGCTGTGCAAATACACATGCTTATATAGAGGGGGAAATGATGATGAGGAGCAGGTGGGCAAGAAGGCAGTCTCAGGATGAGAGATAGCCACGCCCCCTGCCAATCACTACTCGGGAGAAACACAAGGATAAAATCAGCACAAAACAACCACAAGGAAAGAAAAAAGAAACCAAACTATAACAAGTTTACTCTGAAAGGTTTAGAAAAGCATGGTACAGTCTAGGTCCTTTGACAGTTCCTGCAGTTTTTTTACAAAAAAAAAAAAAAAAAAACAGGCCTTTCCACTCAAAATAAGAGCAGTGTATGAAGTATCATCAGGCCACACAATCACTTAATGAACTCAATGCAGTGCATTTCCCACAGATTTTAACAATACAATTTTTGTATGTTGGAGAGCAAAGCCTCTCAAAGATTATCTGTTATCGTTTGACTAGTTTGACTTTACACCTTGAGATACTTGAAGGAGCATCCCAGCCTTGTTGATACAGCAGTGGGACATTTCCTCACACTTACGGAGAATGACGAAGGTGTTGACATCACCCACATCAGACAGCCGCCAGTCCAGATCAGACTCCGCGGCTGACTCAGCATCTTCCTTTCAGAGATTGAATACAAAAATACTGGTTCAGGACTGTCATATATATGCATACCGTATATCTTCCAATAATGGCTGGTCTCTTATAGGCTCTAGTCTCCAATAAAAGCTGGGTCTAACAGGTGTTAGTTGTAATAGATGCTGGTCCCTAAAAGTGTCCCCTTTGAGAACACCCCCCCACACACACACACACCCCCTACCCCCTACCCCTGCTGCGAACTGGGGCAGGCAGAGGGTGGGGGCTGGGTGTCTGTGGCAATCAGCCAGTGTAACATGGCTCACTACATTTTGACTTATTCAATTTTGTTGAAACTTTTGGAATATACCAAAGAACATTCTAGTGAGGAATCTGAACCACATTTTGGGATGAATCCTAAGCATATCGGAGAATGTTGCAAGCAGATAAGTGAAGATGGCTGCAGGAAAAAAAGGAGCAAACCGATTTCCTGGTGTTTATGGTGGATCAATCCCTGGATTCTTCATTCATTTTCTTACCCCACTTGATCCCTTTCAGTTCAGCTAGATTTCCGGAGCCCGTCCAGTCTGCTGCTGTTGGACTAAGGCGGTACACTTTACAGCTGGAGCTCGCTATAGGCCACCGGGGAGGAGCTGGCAGCCAGACAGAGAGCAGGCGCAGAATGGGAAGGCAGTCTGCTTGGGCTTCCTGAATTTTAGTTTAATCGACGCCTCAAAAAAGGTACCCTCATTTTATTCTTTGGGTTAATGCAGGACAGAAAGCCGTCAAACTTCGTTAGGGAGAGAGGAACACCGGGAAACAGCCGTTCAGACAGTGGAGAGAAAGCTCTTGTAGCTTGTAGGATATTCTAAATGTTTTCATGAACCCAAACATTAAGGGATGATCACTAATGCTTTTGTAGAGCTTTTCAAAATAAATCAACCTGATCTCTTAACATGATCCATGTCTTTCGTGCATAGCAAATGAGATAAACACAGAGATTGCTAACAGGCTAAAAACATTAGCTGCTAGCTCCACGTATCAATTCTTGGGTAAATCCTAAACTGTATAGATGCTGCAGAAAAAAAAAGAAGCAATCCTGGTTTCCTGGTGAGCAGAGAAAGCAGCAAGAGATTAGAAGAACTGGTTTGAACATGGATTAATGAGCAAAGGAAAAGGTGCTGCGTCTCCAGGAAAATGATCGGCATGAAATCAAAACTGATTTTTGATACGGAGATTGACGTTCACAGCCAGTTCTAAGCAGAACAGAATAAAATGTTCTCATCATTTCAATAAATCTTAAAATGTTCATCTGTTATTTTCTGCATTTTGTATAGAAATTTACGCAAAATGAACCCATTAACCATCATCATTCTACCCGTTATGGAATAAACGCCGGTCTCCAATAGACTTCATTTAAGGCACAAAGGGCTTTACAGTCACAGTCCCATTCACACACACACATTCACACACTGATGGTGGCTCCGCTGCCGAACACTAAGGCTTCCATCAGAGGCAGGCAAGGCAGGAATCAAACCTGCAATCCTCTGATCAGAGGCCGACTCCCCTTTCCACTGCACCAATGCCACCCCCTAAGCGGTGAAAGGGGTTGGGGGCATTCTTTATGGGTGTTTGGGGTGGGGCATGTTATATTTTTACAGTTGTGCTTGTTTTATATGTGTGTCATTTTAGCGTTATACAAACATTGATTGAATTATTATACCTTTAGTTAAATCTCCTCTGGTCACTGGTCCTGTTCTCAATTTGTATGGTGAGAATTCTGATCTGGCTTAGGAACCACAGGATTTAGTTTCCACTCTTTTTAGATGATGTTGTCCTCTGGGTTTCAAGAAGCCAGAAGTTGCAGCGTGCGTCGAGTGGCTTGCAGGACCTTGGTTTCCAAGAGAGAGCTTGGAGTAGAGTTACTGGTCGTCCTCATTGAAAGGAACCAGTTAAGATGATTTAAGCATCTTGTCTGGATGCTTGCTAAACCCCCTGTGTGTGGGGTTTTTGGACCCGGGACATTGGTTCTTTGTATTGTTGTTCACTTCCTGTTTTATTTTGTTGTTGGTTGTACTTCCTGTGTTTCACTTCTGTTCTTTCAGGTCTCTTGACACTTCCCTCCTAGTGTGTGTTCTCTCCCTCCTTAATTGGCACACCTGTTTGTACTTACCTCATCCTCTCCCTCTGGGTATAAGTCCCTGTCTTCCTTGCACTGGTTGTCGGGTGGTTTTGGTTGCTACACGAGTTTGTGATCAGTTTTCCTGTTCGGACTTAAATAAAAAAAAATTAAAAAATTAAAAAATTAAAAAAAAAAAAGAAGACTTTGCAGTTACGAGTGCTGTTTGCATTTGTGTCCTCACGTCAACCCTGACACTGTGTTAGTGTTCCAGGCATGTCTCACCAGGCAGAAATCGTGGGGAAGATCCAAGTTGTGGTGGAAAGACCATATCTCTTAACTGGCCTATGCCTTGGGATTCTCCCAGAGTAGCTGGTGGAAGTGGGTTGGGGTTAGGATTAGAAAAGAAAGAAAAGACTTTCTAAAAAGTATGCACTCAAAAGTTGGATTTTGTACAGAAAAAAAATTCTGTTGGTTAGGCCCTTGGGCCAACATGAGTCTCAGCTTAGGCTGTCCAGCAAGTGGGCCAAACGCCCCTTGTAAATTCTTCACTCTCCTTCTAACTCATATTTTTTGGTTAGCATTTTGTATTTCGTCAGAAGTGGCTTTGGAATTGCAGTGATGTAGAGCTGGATTCAAATAAAATAAAAAGAGTTTAATAAACTGTCTTGGTTATTTTTTGCTTAATGCTTTATGTCAAGAGCTTTGTCAAGAATACATAAATATGCATCTTGTGTGATTCAGCGAAGAGCATAACTCGGACTGTACAATCCTGTGTTCTTGTGGTGCAGGGTTCTGATAACTTGCTTTGCAGCAGCAATGAACTGCATTGGAAAATGAGAGTAATGAGTTTTGCTTGGGGGGTTGAAGACGGATCATCTGGAAGGCTGCAGACCCTTGAGATGTTAAAAAGCGAGTGCTGAAAAGACTGCTAGACAAGATGTTGCTCATAAACAAGCAAACTGTATAATCAGGCCAGTGTCGGTGCACACTTACAGAGCATTACAGCTTGAAAATGTAAAAAGATAAATCAGAGTGCTCTCCTCCAGGATTTTGTGTGATTTTGCTCACAAATTCTCCAAGAATGTGCTAATTGTAGGGTTAGCCCAATTCAGGTTAAATACCAATGCAATATTATTATCCGATTTGTGTCTGAAATCGAAAATGAAGCAAATGGAATAACGAGAAATCTGTGTATTGTTCGTTCATTCGTTTTTTCAATTTAAAATCAAAAACGAAAAAATGAAAAACCGATAATTTTTCATTTTTTCGTCTCAAAATCAAAAATGATTTGTGTCTTAAATCGAAAATGGAGCAAACGGAATAACGAGCGTTCAGTTTCATTTTTCGCAATTTCGTCTGGAAAGTCTGGGTCAACCGGAAGTAGTTTGCGTGGAGTTTTATTTTGAAAGTTGATCCACTGCTCGTGCTATCAGTTGTCTTTCATCAAGGGGAAAAGATCTTATATTGTTTTTTTGCGACCGTAAAAGGAAACCCAGAGACCCAAGGATATGGTAACCGAAAATACTTCCGTCACTTTCCAGGTAAGAATCAGTTTAATGATCTTTTTTTCCGTCACATGTCTCTGACGATGTTATTTTGTTAGAAGTTTTGCTTTGACAAGTAACTGTTTTGAACTGAAACTTGGGGATGCACAAAAGGAACCTAAAAACTGTTCCTGTTGTTGGTAATAAAGGACCACCATGCAACAAGGAGGCATTAAAGTTACATGTTCATCTACTTCATCATGAGGAGAATTGAAACGTCGGATTTTACATGTAGCTATTTCTGGAGTTTATGAAACACCTTATATAATTATATATGACAAAATATTAACTGTAAATACAATAAAATGCAATAATCAGCTGTGTCATCTTTTTTGAACCACATAAGTTAATGTTGCTGCAGCACCTCCAAAGTGTGGAATGTGCTGCTAGCTAGCTAGAGCTAGCATCAGACACCGGTGTAGTTCCAGGGATCAGTGACACAAACTGAGCTTTGTTTGATTAATTTAGGATAAGAAACGTTAAATACATAAGTAACTGTTGTTGTGGAATCATTTTTCAGCCAACAAGTAATAATTATTGTCAGAAATATGGATATAAATTCTGGCAGGGGAAACTATTTTCTTCATAACAGCTGTAGCAGAGAAAATCCAGGAAGTATCCAGAGCCATTTCTTCAGATTCTAACATGACATGTTGTTGTGATCTTTAACAATGACAGAGCACTGATTCAGTGGAAGTTTTCTTCTTATTTTAAAAATTCACAGAATTATTCTGGAAATATTCTAATAATGGTTTTTGTTTGTTGCAGTGGATCATTTATCTTAATTATTTTGATTGTAATCAGTACTGTGTGTAAACTTGTGCTTAAAAAAACTCCTAAAATAGATTAAAACTAAATAATGTGAATTTTTTTTTTGCATTGCTGCAACATCACCAATAATAAAATAGGAATATGCACTTATTATGTTTTTTTTTCAATAATCTAATGAGCTGTGTCCCTTCAGGAGCAATTCTAAAATATTTGGAGATAAGACATTGAACCAGAGGGATCTGAGGAACATCCTGACCAAGAAGATCCAGGACCATCAGGTTTCTGAGGACCTCTCTTTGACATAAAAGCATCATCTGCACATGTACATAGATACTGGCCTGTTTTTACTAAACTTGTAGATGCAGATGACTGGCCAATTTATTCTCTCATTTATTCTGATTATTTCTCTTTCCTCCCGAAAAGGAGATTGTAGAAACTTTTAGCATCACTTTTTTAAAGAACTAGTGAAGAAAAGATAAAACAGACTTAGCTTGATGACTTGGCCAATAAAAAAAAGCCAGAAAGCAGACATTTTGAGGACAAAGCACCATGAATGTTACAAAAAATACTGTGTTATTATTAGGTGTTATTATAAGTGTGAGACTATGACAGTCAAGCAGTATTTTAAGTGTGCATTTGTTGTTTTAAATACAATTGTTAGTTTATTGATTTTTCCCCCTTGTAACCATTTATATTGGTTTTTTTTCTCACATAGAGCTGTCTTAGTAGATCAAATGGGTTAGGAATCTCTTCACTAAAGTTTACAAAATGGTTAACCAGCATCTACCCTAGGACCCCCACAAGGCTAGAAACGGCCCCAGCCATCCTGGATGATTCTGTGATTCATACAGTAATTATATGGGATCCGTGTTGCTAAATTTATATTTAACATTTAAATCAGTAAACAAGTTAATGATAAAGAACATTCAAATACATTGAAAAAGACATTTGAACATCTACATAAACTGACACCGACAGTAAACTCCAATAAAACATCAAATACGGTGTTGAGTTAAAATGTGTGATTTCTGCAGGTCAAGTTTCTCGAAGCAAAGTTCCAGAAAAGTTCGTGCAGAACCAGAAGAACAGAGGACAGCTCTACAAGGGAATAAAAAAGAAGACTAAAGTAATTTCACCATGGTAAATGACATACAGACAAATCACTATGATGGATTTCACAGTTTTATATGCAGTTCAATCATTAATTACTCAACTCTAATCTTTACATTTTTTTAAACTGCAGGTCATTGGAAAAGCCATTTTTTCTTGACCTGCTACATGAGTCTGGTTGGTTGTTAAGGATGTCTTGGGGAAGAGGAGCCGTGATTCCTGCTGAAAGTATCGGGCTGATGATCTGGAAAACAACATCCAAAAGGACTGCATCATATTGGACTTGTTTTATTTAGGAGTTGGTGTTTACTGGCTCCATGTTTACCATTTAAAGTTTAAAGCGTTATTAAAACAGTCAATGTTGACATTTTCAAAGCTGTTTAGAAATGTCTCTTCTTGCTGGTAAAACTGAAAGCTGACATGAGTGTTATAATGGATATAAAAATAAACAACATGGTTTCATGGCAGAGCAGAATATTAATTACAAACCTAACATGAATATGTTTTTCAACAACAGAAACAAAGAGACAGTTAAGGGTTTTGTTTTGTGGCTTCTAAATGCTTTCAAATATTACATTTATAATCAGCATTTACTCAGCATGTCTGTCAGTAACATTTATTAGATGAAGAAATGCATCTGGAAAAAGTCTGTTTGTGGTTAAATTCTGCATCAGAAAGAGTCGTGTCAGGGAAAGTCTGTCCACGTTGCTGCTCAGCATCATATCTGCCGTGCTCTGAGAAAGGATCCTCTGCAGATGAAGATACCTCGGTAACAGACCCCAGCTCCTGCTCATGCATGCTTGAATCATTGGAAAAAGAAAACCCAGCAGCTGTAGTTGTTCTTTTATTCAGGAATCAAGCTCAGCAAAATGAAGAGAAAACAGGCTATACTAGAAAAGCATTAGAGAGGGGTCAAAACACCAAAACCTGATTCAAATACATTCTTTGGGTCAAACATGATAGTATTCCTCTGCCTACAATCTAAAATGTTCTGTTGTAAATATATGACTCTTTGATTGTTTTAATTACAATAGTATTTATTTATTTTCAATATATATTATTTTACACATGACTGCATCAATCTGATGATCATGGTAAAATATTACATAGATAAATGCAGATACAGTAAACCCCCCTGTATTACATTGTGTATTACTGATAAAATAAATATACTTTTAAGGGTCATTCTTACCTTATCTATGGTTGATACAACTGCAACTTCAAGTTGTCCGTCCATCATGTCTTTTTCTTAGGAGCTGGAGCTTCAAACAGAATCTTCTGCTCGACATTTCTGAAATCTCTGCATGCGTTTGACTTTTCTGAAAGCACTCTGTCACTAAACCTGAGCATTCTTCTAAATTAGCCATATTGGCATCCGCAGCTCGCATTGTATGTCCTCAATAAAGCACTTAAAAAAAACTACTTCCGGTTGACCCAGATTTTCCAGACGAAATTGCGAAAAACGAAACTGAACGCTGGTTATTCCGTTCGCTTTTTGATTTAATAAACAAATGGGAAAACAAAAAAACTATTCGTTTTTTTCATTTTTGATTTTGAGACGAAAAAACGAAAAACGATTTGTTTTTCGTTTTTGATTTTAAATTGAAAAAACAAGTGAACGAACGATACACGTATTCGAATGCCCTTTACCTGGACTTTCACTTTTTGTACTGTTTTTGCAACATACCTTAAATTTGCAAAATCTACTTTTTGTTTTTCTGGAAAAAAACATGAAGACAATTAAACGTGTTGGCACAATGAAAGCACATCTTTCTACCCATCCTGCAGCTATAGGACAACAGTGTGATCCTGGGATTCTATTGTTTAGTTTGGGTTTTGTTATGTTTGTTCATCTTCTAAGTTTTCCTTGTCAGTCACACCAGCTTCAGGTTACTCATCCACAGCGGTTCTCATTTAGTTAATCAACCTCAATGTTTTGAACTGTCTGGTTGTCAGGTCATCTGCTCTGCCACCTTGTTGTTTCTCCACAATTTTTTGTGGTTTAGTTTATTAAATGTTTTAAGTTTCTGTCACTAGCTTGGTCTCCTGCATTTTGGGTTCGTTACCACTGCACCGTGACAGAATGATCTGACCACTTTGGATGCAGCAAGATACTTTTTGCTGCAGTGGCATGGTCTTTTGCCCGGGTCTTCTGCCATTGCAGAATGTTTTACAAAGCATGATCAGAAGTGTTTTTGATGAGTAACGGAAATCCTTTGGCCGCGGAGGATAGATGGGCTGGACGGGGACGTGACTCAAACATACTAGTGGTCCTCACCACACATGCACCATGAAAATAAACCGCTCAGTTGAAACGAGGCTTAACTGTGTGGAAACGCTCACCAGTATTAAATGGACCGTACCGGACCACTCCTTACTGGACCATCCCGAACCGGACCTGCTCAACATTTCTGTGCTGCTGATTTTCTATTGGCCCCTAGAGTATTACTCTTTACTCTTAGTTTTCTTGCTCGGTTCTGAAATCAATCTGGTTTTCCATGTGCTGGATAGGATTGCTACTCACTAGCAGAGGGTGCTACCTTGTTCAATTTTAAGAAGTACAATTACTGCAGCCAATAAGGTAAGCTCAGGCTGGTCAACAGGTAGTTGCACCCTCATGATCTGCTCAGTCTACAGAGGACCAAGATTAAGACAGCATCTCACCCCGTCCTTGTTGCTGGCAGGAAGCTTTTTTTGTATTTTTAGTTTTAATACTGCTTGTATTAATTTGGGTGCGTTTAGGTTAATACACCATACTGTGGATGCTCAGTTTAATACCAATTATTTTACAGTGTTTATTGTCCTTAAACAAAAGAAAAATGTTTATGCAGTTTGGTACACAGTATTTCTGAGACCCAATGTACACTATATCACCAAAAGTATTGGTTCACCCATTTAAATGATCAGAATCAGGTGTCCTGATCACTTTGCCTGGCTACAGGTATAAATCAAGCCCTCAGACATACAGCCTGTTTTCACAAACATTTGTGAAAGAATGTTTCACTCTGAGGACATAAGTGTATTCCAGCGTGGAACTGTCATAGGATGCCACCTGTGCAACAAATCCAGTGATGAAATGTTCAAAGTATTCCACTGTCAGCTCTATCAGAACAAAATGGAAGAGTTTGGGAACAACCGTAACTCAGCCTTGAAGTGGTAGACCACATAAACTAATGGAGAGGGGTCAGTGGACGCTGAAGCTCATACTGCAAAGAGGTCACAGACTCTCTGCATAGTCAATTGCTACAGAGCTCCAAACTTCGTGTGACCTTCAGATTAGCCCAAATACAGTATGCAGAGAGCTTCATGGAATGGTTTTTCATGGCCGAGCAGCTGCATCACCAAGACATCACCAAGTGATGCAGTGATGTAAAGGCAGTGGTCCTATTTTTGTGGCTGCGGACCGGTCAACCCATGAGGATTTTACTGCTTCCCGTGGGGGGAGTTCGGGTGTTGGGGTGTGCAATGACAAAGAAACAGTAGACTTGAAGAACAACATGTGCTTTAAACTCAATAATCAGTTCTGACACTAGATTTAATCATCATTTCACTCAATCATCAGCCATTTTGGAGGATTGATAAAAAAACATAAAAATACAAACAAAAACATAAACATCATTAAGGTCTCTTAATTTAGCATGGTGTCAGGAGCGGTTCAAAACTAGTTTATTTTACTATTTATAAGATCATCTCATTAAAAAAAAAAAAACTTAAATGCAGTAACAAAATGTAACCAACAAATCTATTAGTTATACTCAATAAGAAACAAATCAGATTACTTTGAAACTCTATTCAAAAGCTTCTAATAAAACATTTCAACACAAAAACATGTCAGAACAACTCAAACTCATGACTACAACTAAAAATACTAAACAACCCCCACCCTGCTGCACGTGCCGCACAGCCCCCTTTTTCTCCCCAACCGCCTTTCTGTAGCGCTGCTCCTTTTTTCTTTTTTCATGGGGGTTCTTGCATGAATTGGGTGTTCACAACTTGTGTAAAATGTGCATCTAAATGGATGGGCTTGTTTAAGCTTTTATGTCCTGAACATAAAATCTTTTGACTTGAAGTTGTATCCAAATCTTCTGTATGTTCCTGCACTTATCCCATTTGCAAAGAGGAGTTCTGCATACAACTTTTCTTGTGTTGCATGCCCCCGGACTGCTTTTAGCACTTAAGTGACTGAAATATGATCCAGAGAAAGTCCTGACCTGAACCAGATAGAACACCTTTAGGATGAATTAGAGCAGAGATTGATTGCCAGTCCTTCTCCATCAACATCAGTGTAAGACCTCACCAGTGCACTTTTGGAAGAATGGTAAAACATTCCTATGTACACACTCCTCATCCATGTGGACAACCTTTCCAGAAGAATTGAAGCTGTAATAGCTAGAGGAGTGGACTCAAGTCAGATGACTTGGACTCGAGTCAGATTGGGTCATGAATTTGACAACTTTAGACTTGACTTGGCTGCACGGTGGCACAGTGGTTAGCACTTTTGCCTCACAGCAAGAAGGTTCCTGGTTCAAGTCCTGGCTGGGGGAACTTGAAAAAGTGTCACCCTGGGACTTCCAGTGCGCAGCCGCGAAGATGGCAGCTTGAAGTTCTTTCTCTCCCGACATCTGAGATTAAATTCGACTCGACAAACACGATCCATATTGACTTTAAATGATGGATAAGGGCAAGATGTGGACGCGAGACAGGCAGGCTAAACTTAAACCCAAGAAAACTACGCAAACTATCGACTCTCACGACAGCAACAGCTCCGAGTGTCCACGTGCTAGTGCTAGCAGCGACCCACCGGCTAATGCTAACGAAGATGAGGTAGAGGAAGAAGTCAGCTTAAGTACAATACTGACAGAAATAAAATGTTTCCGCCAAGACAACAAGCAACAACTGAGAGAAATTAAGGACGAGATCAGTAAGGCAAAGATGAGACTTGACGAGGCGGAAGAACGGATTTCGAGTGCCGAGGAGCGGATGCAGTCAATGGAAGAAGTGATGGAGGAGCTGGTGAAACTCCAGTCTCAACTTGAGGCTCAACAGTCAGACCAGGAAGGAAGGGCCAGACGGAATAACATCAGGATCTACTCTGTAGCGGAGGGCTCGGAAAACGAATTTCCATCAATGATACACTTTGTGGAAGAGCTGCTCAAACATAATCTCCTGCTGGCAGAAGATCAAAGCCTCCAGATCGAACGAGCGCACCGAGCCCTGGGTCCGGTGCCGCGAGAAGGGGCGCCGCCGAGATCCATCGTTGTAGCTTTCCAAAGTTACAGAATAAAAGAGGAGGTTCTACGAACAGCGTGGCAGAAGAAAGGATTCGTCTGGAAGAACGCACAAGTAAATTTCGATAATGACTATGCACCAAGCGTGCTTTGCAAAAGGAGAGAATATGCAGAAGCAAAGAAGATGTTGAAAGAAAATGGGATTAGATTTCAGACTCCCTTCCCCGCCAAACTTCGAGTCTTCTACCCGGATGGGACGCGCGTATACAACTCAGCTGAAGAAGCGACGAGCGACATGGCAGAGAAAGGGCTGCAGGTGACCGTGGTGAAACCAGCAGAGACGCTGGTGGAGCAGATCAGGAGGCTGTCCTGGACGGTCAGCGGAGGACGAGGACAGAGTCGCCGACCAGGAGGAGCATCATACAAGGACAGGCTTCAGAAGTTCAGATGGGGACCGCCACAGAAAGACAAGAATAAAGATTAAAAACAGTGACCACATCAGTCCAGATGGGGACACACATGTTACATTTGGCCAAGATAAGTAAATACTTGACTTTGTTTATTCAGGGCTTACACACCCTTTCCTGAACCCTATTGACGAGAGTCATATTACTTGGTTTAAGTTTGAACAACAAATTATTATTATTTTTTACTTGGTTAAAAAGTATTTTCTATAATTTTCTATTTTAATTGTTACCAAAAGCCGCAATAATAGTAATAATTAAGTCGGGGGGTTAACTTTAAGCTGGCTATAACCATCAAAGACATACTTTTGTCTGAGGGCCCTCTCCTAAAAGAGAGGTTATCTCTCGGGATGGCTGCACTACAACAACAACAGGGTTCCCCGAAGAACCCCACTTTTGGAAGTTCTGAGCATCATTGGTGTTATTTCAAAGAAATGACTTTGAGTAGTTCTTTTGTTTATTTGTTCGCTGCAGTTCAGAGCAGCCTGGAAGCTGTCATATCAACCTCATCCACAAAAATCCAGATGAAACATCACAAACGAAATGGTGGATAATAACATAAGAATAATTTCTTATAATGTAAATGGTATACTGAATCCTATAAAGAGAAGTAAGATATTTTCGAAGTTAAAAAGGGAACGGGCACAAGTGGTATTCCTACAGGAAACACATTTGACAGAAACTGAACATGTAAAACTGAGAAGAGGAGGTTTTAAACACATTTTCTATACGTCCTATAAGTCAGGACATAGAAGAGGATCAGCTATTCTGATATCAAACCAGGTCCAATATGAACATATCTCAGAATCCAAAGACAAGGAGGGTCGATATGTGATGATCATAGGAAGAATTGACGGGTTCCTGGTAACATTATTCAGTATATATGCCCCTCCAGGAAGTGACTGGAAATTTTATAAAAAAGTATTCCATACTATGTCTACAGAATCCCGCGGAATACTTATAAGTGGAGGTGATATGAATATAAGATGGATATAAGACAAAGATGGACTCGTCTGGTTCTAGTCTATGTCATAAAAAAACCCTAGTTAACAAAATCAACTCAGTTATTAAAGAAATTGGTATTGCTGATGTTTGGAGGGAACTGAATCCAACTAGTCGAGATTACACCTATTATTCAGCACCACAATCTACCTACTCTAGAATAGACTATTTCTTCATGTTCAAAAAAGATCGGTACCGAATCCAGTCATGTGACATAGGAACAATAGATATATCTGACCACGCGCCAGTTAAAATGTTAATTAATATCAACGACAAGCCAAAATCAACAATGTGGAAGTTGAACTTAAATGTACTAAACAACGCTCAAGTAAAAGAAGATTTAATTTAAGAAATAGAAAGGTATTTTGAAGATAATGATAATGGGGAAGTTTCCCCGTCTATGGTATGGGATGCATACAAAGCAGTACTGAGAGGAAAGGTAATATCGTTCTCCTCATCATTAAAGAAGCGCAAACAAGAGAGGCTTAATCAATTAAACTGTCAACTCAAAGACTTACAAAAACAACATAAAATGGAATGAAACCCGAAGATGGAATGGCGATTAAAAAACTGCAAAATGAGATAGATGAGATATACTCGGAGGAAGTTAAAAAGAAATTGGTATTTCTGAAACAGGGATATTACGAAGCAGGAGGTAAAGCAATGAAACTATTAGCATACAAATTGAGAAAACAGCAAAAGGATACTACCATCACTAAAATAAGATGTCCCCGAACGGAGGAAATACAGTATAAACCAGATGATATCCAACACAGTTTTGAGGAATACTATAAGAATTTATATGCACAGCCAAAACTAGATAATGTAAGCGAAATAGAAAGTTTTCTTGAATCTCTAGATTTACCTAAGATCACACAGGAACAAAATAAAATTTTGGTGGCCAAAATAACTGAGAACGAGGTGAAAGCCGCAATATCTAGACTTAAACCACAGAAGAGTCCAGGCCCAGATGGCTTCCCGGCCGAGTGGTACAAATGTTTTAGGACCCAACTGACCCCAAAAATATGTCACATATGTAACTTGGTACTACAGCAGAGAACTATCCCCCCCTCATGGAGGGATGCAATCATTTCAGTGATACCAAAAGAAGGCAAAGATAAACTAGATTGTAAACAATACCGACCAATATCAGTGTTAAATGTAGACTATAAAATATTTATGTCTATATTAGCTAAGAAGAATAGAGAAAATTTTACCTTCACTTATTCACCTTGACCAGACGGGTTTCGTCCATCAAAGACAGACCCATGATAGTTTGAGAAGGACACTACATATTATGTGGAATATACAACAAAATAAGACACAAGCAATGCTCATGGGGTTGGACGCAGAGAAGGCATTTGATTCAGTCAGATGGACCTTCCTGTTTAAAGTACTAGATAAATTTGGTTTTCATAAAACGCTCACCCAGACCCTTCAAACGATATACAATAACCCCACAGCAAGAATTAAAATTAATGGTAGTCTTACAAAAACCTTTACATTAGAGCGTTCCTGCAGGCAGGGATGCCCATGCTCACCACTTCTTTTTGCCCTATTTATCGAGCCTCTCAGTCAATATATCAGACAAATGGAAGAGATTACAGGAGTGGTAATAGGAGGACAAGAACACAAATTATCTTTATTTGCAGATGATGTATTGATCTACTTAACACAGCCCATGATATCTTTACCAATACTAATGTCATCTCTAGAAAAATTTGGTCAATTATCAGGCTACAGGTTAAATGTCCAAAAAACCCAAATTTTAACTCTTAATTTTATTCCACCAAAGCAGCTCCTGAATAAATATGATCTGAAATGCAACACAAACTCAATGAAGTATTTAGGAATTAACCTCCCCCAAGATCTTACTAAACTATTTGACTTTAATTTTGCCCCTCTAAACTTAAAAATAAAATCGGACATCTCCAGATGGACCCTCCTGCCCTTCCTCAATTTATCTTCAAGGATTGATGCAATAAAAATGGATATTCTACCTCGCCTAATATATCTTTTCCAGATGCTACCAATAGAAATAAATGATCAGCAATTCATTGAATGGGACAAATTGATTTCACGTTACATTTGGATGGGCAAGAGACCCAGAATAAGATACAAAACAATGCAGCTATCAAAAGAGAAAGGGGGTATGGCATTACCAAACCTCAAGAATTATTATTATGCAGCTCAGGTCAGACCTCTTGTATGGCTATGTGATCCACAATTTAGGGCAAGGTGGAAGGAAATAGAAGAGGTAGGACCCAGAGAACCTCCCGTACAAAATATAATAGCAGATAGTAAATTGACAAAAAACCTTGACGATAACCCTTGGTTAAAAATATCTATAAAAATATGGCGGAAAATAGTAAAGAACTATAATCTGGAGGGGGCTGAAAAGATACTGCGATGGGGGGCATATGACACAGATTTTCTGCCAAACAGGACAGACTCAAGTTTTAAGATATGGAGGACAAAAGGAGTAACTGCATACTGTAGCCTAATAAACAAGGGTGATGTAAAAAGTTTTGAAATGTGCAAGAAGGAATACAGATTGGAGAACAAAGATTTTTTTCGGTATTTACAGATACGTCATAGACTGAATGGGATCTTGGCTGAGGGGTCAGGAAAATTGAACAGCGACATACTGAATGTGTTTACAACAGCCTACACATCAGGGAGTGGACGTGGAGTAATATCTAAATTGTACAAGGGCTTACAGAGCTCCCCATATCCAAACACACAATATATAAAAGGTAAATGGGAAAAAGAAGGGAGATTGGTAATTTCTGAGGAAGAATGGGAAAATATCTGCAAATCACAATGGAAAACCACGCATTCGCATAGCTGGAGGGAATTTGGATGGAAAAGCATCATCAGATTCTTCATCACTCCTGGTCAAAAGAGACATCAAGGTGTCGGTACAAGCTGTTGGAGGTTATGTGGTTCGTCTGAAGCCAACCACTACCATATACTCTGGGACTGTCCTAAACTAACACCCTTTTGGCAAGAAGTTCATAAAAGCCTAGAAACTATATTTCAAATAACTATTGCTTTAAATGCTTCAGCTTTATATTTTGGAACCATAATACAAAACATACAATCTGCAGCAGATCAATATTTAATGAGAATATTACTGGTGGCAGGAAAGAAGGCCTTGACAAGAAAGTGGTTACAACCAGATGCTCCAACATCAGAAGATTGGTACAAAATTATACATGACATTTATATTATGGAGAGACTCACATTTGCAATAAAGCTGCAAACAGAGAAAGGTTCGAGATGGTGGGCAAGGTGGATCAAATATATCAGACCTCTCAGACCAGACATGCTTTAATTCCTATAAAATACTTCTCTAAAGGATGACAAAAAGAATACATTGTGAGTTTAACTTTATGGAAGGATGGGTGAGATTGGCAGCTGTTCTATTTTTACTTTTTTGTTTGTTTGTGTGTTCTCAAAAAGAAATTGAGAGGGGAATAGGGAGAGTACAAATGACCATGATAGCAACATGCTCTGGTTTACTGACTGAAATTATACACTGTATATTATCATGTGTAACCTGGAAATAATGTAACTGTAGTGTGAATGTTTGACTCCCCCAATAAAAAAAAAAAAAAAAAAAAAGTGTCACCAATGGGGGACCTTTCTGTGTGGAGTTTGCATGTTCTCCCTGTGCATGCTTGGGTTTTCTCCTGGGATTCCGGCTTCCCACCATCCAAAAACATGCTTCATAGGTTAATTGGTTACTCTAAATTGTCCCTAGGTGTGGATGTGAGTTTGCAAGGGTGTGTGACTGTGGCCCCTGCGACAGACTGGTGACCAGTGCAGGGGTGTCCCCTGCCTTCGCCCATGGTTAGGCTCCAGCAGCCCCGTGACCCCGAAAGGGATAAAGTGGTTCAGAAAATGAAAAAAAAAAAAAAAAAAATTAATAGACTTGACTTGGACTTTAAACTAGAAACTGTGAATAAAGCGTTGAGGGAAATTCCTATCAACAATCACAGAAACCAATGAACTGGTTTACACTTCAGCAGCAGTGATCCTTGAGATGCTTGGTTAAAAGAGCAACCATGGGAGAAAACAATGCCCACCATGGAAGCAATGGTTGAAGGCTAAAATACAGCCAGATGCCCATTCCTGAAGCATTGCCAAACAAAGGCTCCTGGCCTTGAGCAGCCTCCTAAAGAGTTACACAAGACACAATGAAGCCAGACAGATAAACAGGCTGTACCCAACTCAACCTGTGAAAGTGTGCATTCAGTGGCTGGGTCAAAACAGCAGAACAGACTCAACAAGGCTGGAAACTGAACAGTACTGGAAAAGAGACAGTACATAACAGCAATGCTCCATGGCTGATCTCTCTGAGAAAACAGCACAGCAACCTGCCTGAACAGAACTCAGTAACCATCACAGTGGCAGACATCCAAGAAAGTGTTTCAGGTATTGAAAAACTGAACAGCATTGGGCCCTAACATGATCCATGCATGTTGGCTTAAGAAGCTCACTGCACTCCATGAGCGTCTGGCAGCACAAATGAACCAGCTGCTGTGTGTTGGGATTCAACGTGAATGGCTAACGGAAGAACGAACAATCCTGATCTAGAAGAATCCCTCAAAGGGTGCAGTCCCATCAAACTACAGGCCAGTAGCTTGTCTCACCACAGCATGGAAGCTCATGTCAGGTATCATTGCAATCAAAATACATTGGCACATGAGTCAATTCATGAGCAACACACAGAATGGCATTGGTAGAGGCTCCAGAGGAGCCAAACACCAATTCCTGGCTGACAGAACTATCACTCAACGCTACATGTCACAACACATAACCTGTGCACAGCCTGGATTGACTAAAAGAAAGCCTATGACTCAGTGCCACACACCTGTATCACTGAATGCTTGGGGCTGTACAACATAATCAAGGCTCTAGGAGCCTTTATCGGAAACTCAATGAAGCTGTGGAAAGCCACTTGCACAAGTGTCTATCAAATGTGGCATAAACCAAGGAGATGCTCTGTCCCCACTGCAGTTCTGCATAGGTCTGAACCCCCCTCATCAAATAATCAACAAGACTGGCTATGTGTACCGTCTCAGGAATGGAGCAACCATTAGTCACCTTCTTTACATGGATGACATCCAGCTATACACTAAGAGCGAGCGTGACATTGACTCCCTAATCCACACCACCAGGATCTACAGTACTGACACTGGGATGTCATTAGGGCTTGAGAAATGCAGTCAAATGGTGACAAAGAAAGACAAGGTAATCCACACTGAAGGGGTCTCACTCACAGAAGGAGTAATAACAGACATTGAGAACAGTTAAAGGTAACTTGGAATTCTACCGGCAAATGGCAACCTGGAGCCGGCAACAAGGAAAGCCTTAACAGCCTAATACCTCCAACGAATAAGGCAGCCAGCTCAATGGCAAGAACAAGACCCTGGCAATAAACAGCTACGCACTGCCAGTCATCAGATACCCTGCAGGAATAATCAAATGGCCGAAGGAAGAGATGGAAACCACGTAAGACACAAAAGCTTCACACCATACCTGGAGAGTTCCATCCCAAATTCAGCATCCTGAGACCGTATGCTAGCCACTAGGAAGGAGACTGAAAACTAGTGAGCGTGGAAGCCACTATCCAGTATGACACATCCAAGATGCATGAATACATCAAGCTCAAGACCCCAACTGACGGTGTGCTCAGTGAATGTCTCAGGCAATGGACAGCAGAGGATGTAGAGCTGGAGGACAGATCCTCATGAGAGCAGAAGCCCCTGCATGGGTTGTATCACCGAACCATAACTGAAGTGGCTGATATCAAGAAGAGGGCTGGCCTACAGGACAACACAGAAGCACTCATCCTGGCAGCTCAGGAACAAGCCCTGAACACCAGAGCGATAGAGGCTTGGATCTACCACACCAGACAAGACCCAAGGTGTAGGCTGTCTAAAGACGCGCCTGAAAAAATCCAGCACATAACTGTAGGGTGTAAGATGCTGGTCGGGAGAGCATACATGGAGCGCCACAACCAAGTGGCTGGAAAGGTTTACAGGAACGTGTGCAGATTATGGACTCGAAACCCCAAAGTCAAAATGAGAAAAACCTCAGAAAGTGGTTGAGAATGAAATAGCAAAGATCCTGTGGGGATTCTAGAGACAGACGGACATGATGCTAATAGCAAACCAACCAGATATTGTAGTGTTAGACAAAGAACAAAGGAAAGCTCTTGTGGTGGCTGTGGCAGTACCACACGATGGTAACATCAAGAAAAAAAAACATAAGAAACTGCAGAAATACCAGGGACACAGAGAGGAACTGGAGAAAGCTTGGAAGATGAAGGTGACAGTGGTGCTTGTGGTAATTGTAGCCCTTGAGGCTGTAACCCCCAAACTGGAGGAGTGGATCCCTGGAAAGACCTCAGTGAGGTACCACCCATGGAGGGTATGAGAGGGGTTTTCAATATATATATATATATATATATATGCAACATTGACCCCAAGCTCTCTCTCTCCAACCATTTCGCTGTTCTGTTGGACAATGATGTAGTCGCAACCATGGGGTGGCAGTGCAGCAGTAGGGCAGTTGACTAAGTTAACAGAACAGAAGATTGCAGGTTCTATTTCCCCTTGCCCGCCCATGTTCTGAAGTGTCCTTGGGCAAGACACTGAACCCCACGTTGCATTTGGTGGGAGGTTGGCGCAACTTTTCGCCAACCATCAGTGTGTGAATGGGTGAATGGGACTGTGACTGTAAAGGGCTTTGGGCCTCCAAGGAAAGTACTATACAAAAATACATTATTTACCATCCAGGGCCTAACCAGTTTGGTGCCCTCGGCAAGATTTTCTATGGTGGTGCTGCTTGTGTACATATGCTAACAAGAACCTTTATAACTTTGTCTCTGACATATGCAATTACACATGAAAATATTTAGAAAGAATTAAAGAAACAAATACAAAAATTGACAGTGCTAAACAGTTTAGATACAATATACAAATACAAATATTAAAAGTGTAAACAAGTAACATTAACTTATTAAAATAAATAATATAATGTCCCAGACAAGATCTGGATTGCTTGTGCCCTGGTGCTCTCTGCTTCTACCACGTGCCCAACTCTTCTTGTTGTCTTTGAGAGTTACTGCATTCCTGCACCTGTTTTCAGCTCTGCCAGTGCAGAGCAAATTCCAGGAATCTGAGGATGCTACACCGTGCTTCATGATTCTGGGCTGGTGAATGCCACATTCCTGGCAAATAAAACCTTTATACTGAGAGATTTACTGATCTCCCACAATCTTTTTTTTTTCTGCGTAACCGAGATGTGGGCGGCTCCTGGAGATTGCAGCATGTTTATGGAACTCTTACTGGCTGGATGCTTCTACCGATGTTCCCCAAGGACCTCCGGTTGTGAAGGAAAAACAGCAGTTTTAGATGCAAGCAGCAGACCTTTCCATCTTCTGGTGCCAGCTTCAAATTGACCTTGTTAAAGGGTTTCTCACAGCCATTCTCACAGTGATGTGTGCAGTCATCTACTAACCACCAAAAAATAACAAAGGTCCAATCCAAATTCTTCCATTTGCTTTACCCCTTCTCCCTACCATTCCATTTATTGTGGCTTTTGTGGTGAAAGTGGAATCCGAAAACAGTTTTTTTAAGGGCTACCCTCCAAGCACTTATTCAAGCGCTGGAAGCTCCACGCTAAAGTAGCTGACCGGAAACTTTTGGTGACGTTTCGAGTGGTAGTGACATCCAAATCTGAAGTCACTATTTCTCCATAACTCTCCATTTGGAGGGCTTAAATTTAGGGGAAGGGGGAAGTGGTAGGGCAAAGGGAAGAACTCAACTTTTCTGATCTTCTGGCATAACCTCATTATGATCACGTTTTGTTTGCTGAGGAATTTAACATTTCATGTGCTATCCGGAGCTCTGGTTAGACTTTTTATCCATCCTTTATTCTTTCAACTTTGTGCAGTGTGTGTCTTGACCCACAAATGAACAGGGACACATGCTGGACCTCATTCTCTCATGGTGTGTCTGTCTCTAACATAGACCTCTTAATAGTGCAATTTTAGATCATTTGCTCTTTCATCTAATGCTGGTCTCTCCTGCACTCCTGTTAAATATGGCACAGCAGTTCATCACTGTTGGATTTTTAACTTCTTCACTGCCAGCCAGTTCTCCCCTGTCTTTGATCACCTACACTATGTACCATGTTACTGCCACTGTGTCCTCAAAAACATACTTGGATCTCAGCTGAACCTAACTTTCACTGCCTTCAGTGTGTACATTTTTATGTGTAAGCTTCACAACTTACGTGTGAAAAATAGAAAATGACACATGCTACGTATGCCTTCAGGTGTGAAATAAAAAAATCTTGAACGGAAGAATTTGACTGAAATGAACAGCTCTCTGAATAGAGAACACAAGACCCCACAGAGGTAGAAAGAAATGGCTGGATTATAAGTGAGATGCTAAAATAAGAACACAGCTCTGGGTGCCAATCAGCTTTTCTCTGACTGGAACTGTTTTCACACGTGCTCTGCAGCCCTGACAGTTTTCACATGGCCCCAAATGTCAGACAGCTACTTATTTTCAACATTCACTCCAGATTTGTACCATCATTTTCACAGCTTAAAATAACACAAAGACAATTGAAGGATGACAGAAAATGAGCTGCATGCAGCAAATGATGGAAGATATGTGACAGAATGTTCTCTGGGGAAAGCTATGTTTTATACCTGTTTCTGCTAATTTCTGGTTGTTCAGCCCATAGACATTAGAAGAAATAATCGTATCTAAAAGTCTCACGAACATGTTAAAGTAACTGAGAATCAGGAGTTCAATGTTCTTTTTTAAGTTTATACTGTCAAGATGTTGAGTTTATCAGTAATTTACTATTTTCAAATTCTTCTAGCCACTCAGTAACCAATCTCTAGTCCTTTAATACAGTACAATGAACAGCTGATAATGTTGATTGTTATCCCTCCAGGTTGAGTCCTTTGAATTTATTCACCTTTCAGCACATCCTCGAACAACAAAAGAACAACCAAGCAAAATACAACGAAAACAATGTTCAAAAAGGGGTGGGAAGAAGTTAAAAGAAAACGTATTTCATCCTACCCTCTTTACTGAATTAAATTAAATTTACTGCTTCCTTCCAGCTTACTTTAGGACAATGGAGGCAGAAAAAAACAGCATACAAGCAAGAGAAGAGATATATACTGTCACAAATCGTTACTGTAACTTCCCAACCTCCAGTAAACGCACCACTTGATTCTCTATCACCTTCACCTGGTCCCTCCTGCTCTTATACTGCTAACTCTCACCACACCACTGCCAGATTGTCATTTGTGCCAACAGTGATTTTCCAGCCCTCGCCAAGTGTTCTCGTCTCCTGCGTCCTGCGTCTCCTCGTCTCCCTCGTTTTCGATCACGTCTCTGCCTGAACCCCTCTGGATTTCCCCGCTGGATGTTTTCTGCCTTTTTTGGGTTTTTGGATTCTGGACTGTTTTTGGATTACGTTTCTTGTCACGCCCTTTTGGAGATTTCTTTTTGTTTTCGGACTGTCTGCTCGGTTACAGGATCCTTCACTTACTAAGGACTTCGATTTATGCTGCCCTTGATATAGCTTTAAGAACTGAACTTTGAATAAAACCCCTAAAAAGATTGTCCTGATATTTTGGTCTTCTGTTGGATTTTCTAAGGGTGCATGACAGAACTATCTGGCCCATGTTTAAGTTTGTTTATTAAATGTTTTAATTTCCACCACCTAGGCTGGTCTCCTGCATTCTGGGTCCTTCACCACCACTTGTGACGTATACATATATACACTCTTGCATACAAGCCCATTTATGTATACATATGCACGTATACACATATGTACACTTAAATATATGCACTTATATTTCTACATACACATTTTCTAGTCATTTATTTATGCATTTAAAGTCATTGAAGATGTTTGTTCCTTATTGAAGGTTAAATTGCCTTGTCGTTTTGATTTTTGTCAGTTACACTGTTCTGTCAGAGGGGAGAGGGTAAGCCATTAACATTTTTAAAAGAGTTTAATAACAATTTAAAACAAATGCTGGCTAAAACCAGTTGTCTAAAAACAAAACACAAACAATAAAAATACAAAAGTTTGTTTAAAAAAAATGTCAAGAGACAGAAGGGAAGTAGATCGTATTGTCCATCGAGAGCCGTTGAGTCCATTCCCCTTTGCTCTGCACTTCCAGCCTACAGTCTTTCCAGTTAGCCTGCAGCCCTGTACTACAAGCCACCAGTAAACATGATTAGTAAACATGCAATAAAAACAAATCCCAAAATAGATTTAAAAAGAAAACACAATCATGCAAAAATGATAAAAGTCAATTTCTAAAACAGGAATCAGATAAAAACTACTGACGACTGAGCTACAGGCTGCAAGGTGCGAGTCTTGGGGATGTAGCTGATACACTTAACTTTGGGAGGGGTGAAGCTCGTTCACTCTGTAGGTCCCAAGCGCCATGGCTCTACGTGCCTCGGGCTCCAAGCTCTCCTCCTCCCGCCGCCTCGCAGGTTGCACCCAAACGTCGGGGATCACACACACCTCGGGCTCCAACCGTTCTGCCTTGCGCGGCGGTTCACAAAAAAAAAACTCCTCTGCTCTGTGTGTAGCCACACCCTCCCACACAGGTGTCTCTCCTTGCCATCAGCAAGCTGGAGAGTCGTCAGTCCACCTGCTGACACTCCCCCCAACTAACAACGTTCTAGTCCCTAGAACTACTCACAGTACCTTTGGGGCCTTTGTTTATTAACCCTCTGAGAGCGCCTTGATTCAGGTGCTTCTGCATTTTCGCCCCCCTCTGTTACTGGGAGGGGAAAGGCAAATCCCCATAGTGGTAGGCCATCTGTGGGTGCAATTTGCTCTTTACTTTCTGCTGACCCGCTCGGTACCTCTTGAGGGGTGAGACAGGGAAGGCACGTTCTCAGATGGTTGCAGTGTAGGACACGTTCCGGAACATCTTTACTCTCTAGCCTGACTCTGTAGACAGGGAGGCCTGGATAGGGCTGGGCTACTATGACCTGGGGTTCACTTTCCCACCTGTCACTAAGTTTTCCCTTTTCTCTTCTCCGCTGGTCTAAAACCAAAACCCGCTCTCCTGGAAGCAGGGGGGAAACCTTAGCAGTCTTGCCGTAGATCTTCTTGTTTGTGCTTAGCAGCTCGAAGTAAAAAGGTTGACGCTTTGTGGTAAGCACAAGTCAACTGTTGGTGGTGCTTACTCACGCATTCTGTTGTGGTAGTGGTACTCGATGAGCTCGCTGCTCCCGTCAGCATGTCCACAGGAGTTCTAAAGTGGCGGCCAAACATTAGAAACGAGGGTGCATATTTAGTTGAGGCATGTACTGTGTTGTTGTAAGCTTGGACAAGGCCTGGAAGGTGCCCCGCCCAATCACTGTGCTGTTCAGCCTCCAATGTCCCCAACAAGCTTGGTTAAACCACTCACGTGCTCCATTTCCTTGTGGGTGGTATGGTGTAGTATGGGACTTGCGACAGCCATAAATCATGCACAGTTATTTAATCAGTCTCGACTCAAAACATGGGCCTTGATCCGAATGCATGACTTCAGGGCAGCCAAATGGTTGTATAACATGAGTCCACAGGGCCCGAGCTGTAGAAACTGCTGTCTGGTCAGGAGTAAGGATAGCCCACACAAACTTCGTGAACAAATCAGTCACAACAAGAATGTTCTGATATCTGTCCGTGGGATGGCCCAATGTTAAAAAGTCCATTGCTACTACGTGCATTGGGGCTTTCGCAGTAAATGGAGCTATAGGGGCCTTGCGATCCACCTTTGTCTTGTGCAGCACACAGCGGGGGCAAGATTCAACGCAACACTGAACAGTCTTTTCCATTAGGGGCCATTAGAAGTTTCTTCTTAATGTAGCAAGCATGCGATCTGCATGTGGGTGTCCACTATTTTGATGGCAAAACTCCACCAAGGCTGTAGTTTTATTATTTGGGACCACCACTTGTCGGAGTGTTTCACAAGTTAAAGAGTCTTCGACTCTCCTACATAACACTCCCTCAATCATTTCAAGTCCCCTCCATTGGTGAAGGAGTCTCTTTATTGCTGGCGAGAGCGTTAGTCTTTCTGCTACACATGGTAACCCACCTTGAGTCAGATTGTCCCAAACCTGACAAACTGTGGGGTCTCTCTCTTGCTCCAACCTCCACAGGGTAGGATTCCACCCGCAGCCATCAAAGGGTTCTTTGGTCCTGTCCAGAACACCATCTGATCCCCACCACACTCCCGGCCTGTGGGGGCAATGTGAAGTCTAGACAAGACATCAACATTAGTGTGGTCTTTCCCAGGCCGATACTGGATAGTGTAGTCAAAATTGGCCAGCTGGGTATCCCACCACTGCTCCACGGCACCTAACTTTGCTGTCTTCGAATGTACAAGGGTATTATTGTCCGCCACAACAGTAATCTTTGTACCCCACAAGTAATCTTTAAATTTCTCCACCAGGGCCCATTTCATCGCAGACAGCTCAAGTTTAAAAAAGTTGTAATTAGCATCATTACGTTCTGTGGGATGCAGACTTCGACTGGCATATGCAATCACCCGTTCTGCTCCACCCTGTTCTTGGGCTAAGACAGCACCTAAACGGCAGTTACTGGCATCTGTATAAACAATGAAAGGCTGTGGGAAGTCAGCATAAGCCAGAATTGGTGCTTGCAGCAAGCATTGTTACAGCTGCTTAAATGCAACTTCGCACTCTTCAGTCCATTGAACCGAGGGTGATTGTCTGCACCTGCTCCTTGATGAGCCCTGCAGAAGTTTGTTCAGGGGCTTAGCAATCTTCGAAAAGTCTTTGATAAAGTGCCTATAGTAGCCCACAAAACCCAGGAAAGATCTTACTTGCCTGACTGTGGTTTGAGGGTCCCAACTCTGGACAGTTGCAGTTTTCTCTGGGTCGGGCGAGACTCCATCTCCGCTGACTTCATGGCCTAGGAACTTCACCTTCTTGTGGAATAGCTTACATTTCTGTGGCCGCAGAAAGAGGCCATAACACCCGATTCCCTCAAAGACACGCTCCAAATGGTCCAGGTGAGTTGCAAAGTCTTTAGAGTACACAATGACATCGTCCAAGTATACAAGAGCAGAGTCAATAAGCTGGTCCCCCAAACAACGCTGCATCAGCCTTTGAAAGGTTGCTGGGGCATTACAGAGTCCAAATGGCATCCTTTCAAATTCAAACCAGCCAAATGGTGTGGTAAAGGCAGTCTTTTCTCTGTCTTTCTCCCCGACCTCCACTTGCCTATATCCACTGGCCAAGTCCAGGGTGGGGTACCATTCTGCTTGGGTGAGACTGGTCAGGGAATCTTCTATTCGAGGCAAAGGGAAAGCGTCTTTGTGAGTAAGTCTATTCAGTTTCCTGTAATCCACACAAAAGCGCCAGGCTCCACACTTCTTCTGCACTAGCACTATAGGTGCAGCCCATGGACTACTGCTCTCTCTGATGACACCCTGGTCAAGGTTTGCAAAAGACTGCGGATCTCTTTGTAGAGAGTGGAATGAACAGGTATATACCTCTCTTTAATGGGGTCTGCGCTACCTGTTGATATTCTATGTTTTACAACACTAGTGCGTCCATAATCCTCCTCGTGCCTAGCAAAAACATAACTCCATTTTTTAATTAGCTGCTCTAGTTGTTTCTGCTGCTCATCTGTGAGGTCCTCTCCTTTGATACAAAGGGGTGGGTTTTCCCCAGACATACTCTCACCAACGTCAATGACTGCCACTTCTACAACACCTGGGCTCACTTCTCAAAGGGAAACCTCCTTGCACCCTTTAATGTCTTCTTGGGTGACCGAACAGACATTGGCTAACTTCTGAAATCGACTAATGACCACAGGAAAGGGATTCATGTTCCTTACCCTCACAGGTAATCTACCCTGGTCTACTGTCACCAAGGTCCGTGCAACCTCTATATTGCCATCTCCTAATGGTTCCACCATTGCACACACATCCTGCCTGCAGGGCCAAGCTAGATGAGCTATCCTGGTCAAGGGCTCCCTAGCTGAAACAGCTTGGATACACTGAGAGTCAGCAAAGACACCCTCCCAGGCTCTCCTAAGAGGCTGGCTTTTTATAAAGGGTGGTCTGTGCTTTTGGAACAGTTCTTCCCAACACTCAGAGATTACATTCATCCCCAAGATGGCCCTTTTCTCAGCCAAATAGGCGTCTTCTACCACCACAACCCCACAATCTAGGATTTGAAACTCCCCCACTTGGAAGTCAACTACAATGTAGCCTTTAAAAGGAATGCTCAGTCCATTTGCGACACGAAGCTTAAGCCAAGATAAGGTTCCACCCAAATGTTTGTCCCCAAAGGGATCTTTACACAGGCTCTCACTGAAAAGCGTCACTTGCGACCCTGTGTCTAGCAAACACTTGACTTCTCGGTCATCCATTTTAACCATGACATGTGGGCAACTCTCAGAAAACCTTGCAACGGGTGGGGATTAAAGTGGGTCAACACTAAGGGGCCCTGTCACCTGACCCACGGTGGCCGGAGGGACTAAAAATCCTGACTGGGAACTCTAGAGTGGCAACTTTGACTATAATGGCCAGTTTCTTTACAAGTAGCACAAATTGGGCGACCCTGTAGGTCCCACTCATATCTTGGGGCACCCCTAACCTCTGTCTCTAGCTTCATGTCTCCAATTAGGCTCTGACCTACATGTGCTTATGGCTGCTCTCTTATCCTGTAACTCAGATACAATGTTTTTAGACATTTCAGCCATCTGTTCTTTCTTTTTTCTCTTAACAGTTCGTTATTCAGTTCTGTCTCCCAGTCCATTGTCATGCTTTGTGTGTGGGGCACCTGTTTTTCGTCTGCCATGCAGGAAGAAGGCAACCACTGTTCTGCCTGTTCCTCTTCCAGCGCGAGTGCTTCAGCCTGGACTTCATCAAAAGATAGCGTAGGAGTCTTCCTCACAAGACGCCGCAATTCCAGGCGAAGGGAACAGTCTCTTAATCCCATGACAAACTGGTCTCGCAGGATGGCATCACCATCCCCGAGTCCTGCCTCGTTTCTCTGTTTCAACATGAGAAAGAGTTCTCTTAACTGTAGAGAAAAAGACTTGAGTGAGTCCTTCGGCTGTTGTCTACAGTTATAGAAACGAGTCCTGAGCACAGAAACATGAGTGTTATCACCATACAGAACATACAAAACATCTAGAATTTTCTTAGGAGTGTCTCTAAATGGTCTCTCCAAAGTCAAAATTTCCCTCTTTGCTTCACCTTCAAGTACATTTAACAGAATGTCTGCTTTCTGAGAGTCTGTCAGTTGCTGAAAACTTAACATAGATTCTACTTGATGCTTCCACTCACCAAATTTGGTTTGAACATTCTCACCATTAAACTTTTGCACCCATGGGGACCCCATAAAGGCATCATCATTGCTGAAGGCCCAGCATCACCAACATGGGCTTGCTGCATGTTGAAGCGACCACTAACTCAACCCAGCACAATCCTGCCAACGACGCCAAAAATCTGTCAGAGCCGAGAGGGTGTCTTGTGTTTCGGAAGATTCATAACCCCCTATTGTAACAGTAACATCTGTCCAATATAAAAAGCCTTCAGCTCTGATTTGCTTGCTCAGCTGCTGGAAAGGACAAGTTAAAAAAAAAAAAACTCAGTCCAAGAACAAAATTCTGAGCTATAAAAGTGTCATGTGGTGTTAATCCACTGCAGTGAAACAGTCCAGAAAACATTGGGGAAGTCAAGGATCAACTCTACATACTCCCCCCTAATGGACTGGATTCTGGAGTATTCTTCCATCTGAAAATTAAGCCAAAAATTACATTTCTGAGTATTTTTATTCAAATTTTTTTGAATCCGGAGCAGATGAAAAATTCCTACTTACATCTATGTCCTAGAAAACTACACAGTTTTCTTTTTTATTTAGGCTAAAAACTGCGTAAAAGACCACTTATGAAATAGATCAAGAGGTGATCGTAGTGGAACTTTAAGCATTTAAACCAAATATTTAAGAACTGATAAAGTCCCTTGAAGAAGATGTGAAACATTTTCAATAATGGATAAACTAAATTATTAGCTTTTTCACCCATTATTTTGACATTCCAAACTGTGTCAAAGTATCGTGTTAATCGCAGTTAGTTAATTACAGACAAATTAGCGTATTTTATAATTTTCTATTATGTAAGGCATAATTATTTGACATGGTGTTCGTTATCAGAAATCAACAGATGACGCGGAAGCCTAATCGTGTTGGAATGTTACTGCAGCGAAGCCCATTAATTCGGATAATGAACAGCTTAAAGTACATTATCTCACTTAAAGGTGAACATGGTCAGTTTTAAAAGAAATAAATATTAAATCAGTTATCAGTACTCTAATCTTTTTTTTTTAAGGTTTAAATTATTTTTTCATAAACGACTTTTTGATACACTGCGACACATTGACAAGGTAACAGTTACAGAGCCTGTACTGGCTTCATTCTTCTGCAGGATAGTGGTTTGTTTGCTAAATGTCTTAAACAAAGCATCATTGCAAAGAGAAGGTTCACATCTTACTTCTTGTTTTTCTCCAATGATGAAGCAAAAGTTTGTTTTGAAAAAAAAAAAAGTCTAAATGGTTCAATTCTTTCTGTTATCTCCTTGTGTTTCATTTCCTCCATTTAATATTCTCTTTTCTCTTTCTCTTTTGCTGCATCTTAGTCTTCAAAATTATCAAATTTGCCGACTCTTTCTGCAGCTTAGTTTAACATTAAAAAGAAACAAAAAACATATTTTTTCTGTTGAAATTTATTTTTAGATTGGTGTTTGCATTAAGACAGCCTAATAGAGATACTTGTCAGTTTAAAATGAATAAATAAAATGTAAACGTTATTGATCCCGGAAGTCCGAATCTTGCTAGCTTGACTGAAATGTTTTGTTAGCTCCTTGCTTGAATCGTATTCTGCTGCGCTTTATGACAATAAAGTGTCATGATCCCTTCATGACATGCTGACTTCTAGTGGAGCATTTATCCAGAATAATAGGCTTGAAATATAAAGCCCTGCGAAAATAACAATCAATTAAAAATCCAATATTCATTGGGAGAGAAAACAAACGATACCAATCTGAGCCACGTTATCAGGCCCAATTTTCACTTTTGTTTGGTCATATTTTGGGATAAAAAAAACATACGCTTTTACACATTGCTTGAGTCTTGGAGTTAGAGGATATTTTAACATAAAAAATTGTCACTCGCAAATAGGAATATTTTATAAATTGTGCCGACCACATCCTGATTTCTTGAATTTTGTCAGCTGTACGTATGGCCCTCGGCCAATTAGCTTGATACTGAGAGTGAAAACTGTTCACTTAATCATTCTTTTGATCTAGGATTTTTTTTACAACTTAAACCAATCAGCAAACTTTTCACTGAATGAATCTTTTCTTTTTTTATTGACTTCAGTTCCAAAAATTTCCTTTTAACCCAATCAAAGCTTTCTTGGCGTCTAAGCAAGAAGCATAAATGGTTGAGGGTTATTTTTTTGTTTTTTTTGCAATTAAGAAATGTAAATTCAAAACTCTTCTTACATGGTTGGCTCATGATGACCAAAAATGAATCCTGTTTGATCTGAGTTTTCGAGATGTTAAATATATTTCTGTATTTGGGTTGCTAGAATGGACGTTAGTATCTTATGATCCACACATAGTAGACTAATTGGGCAATAACTCGAACACTGCTGTGAATCTTTTTTATAATTTGTGATGATTGCCTCAGATCAGGACATTGTGGGATTTTCTGAATTTATCAGGAAAATGATCGGCATGAAAGCGAAACTGATTTTTGATACGGAGATTGACGTTCACAGCCACTGCTAATCAGAACAGAATAAAATGTTTTCATCATGTCATTAAATCCTGAAATATTCATCTGTTATTTTCTGCATTTTGCTGACATTTTTTTACTATGAACGCCCCGACTACTATTGGAAGATAAACTGTAATCACAAAATAAGAGACCCAATAACCAAAACGTTGGTTTACAAAATAGGAGTTTCAGAAATGTTTTGAGTCTTATTATAAGAATCTCTACACTCAACCGAGACTCAATGATAAACTTGAAATGGTAAATTTTTTGGAGAATATAAATCTACCTAAATTAATGAATGAACACATCTTCACAGCAGATATAGCAACAGAGGAAATAAACTCAACCGATCTTTAAACTGAAAGCTGATAAATCCCTGGGCAGAGACCACTTTCACCTCTGAGTGGTACAAATCACTTAAAGACTCACTGGTTCCTCTCTTAGTGACAATGTTTAACTGAGTGCTGAAAGAAGGGGAAATCCCAAGGAAGGAAGCTAGCTTTTCAATGATTCCAAAGGAAGGAAAGATAAGATGGAATGTTCTAGTTGTAGACCAGTAAGCATTCTCAACCAAGATTATGGACTATTCACATCAATCCTAGCTAGGCGAATGGAAGAGATATTACCAGACATTGTTTCATTAGATCATACAAGTTTTATAAAACGCAGACAGACTCAAGACAATATTCGATGCACTCTTCAAGTACTATATCATCACAGTTCAGCCAGCCATTCAAGCATCCAGCCACCAGAGGGAGTTCTCACCTGAGTTTTGAGCTCTTCAGCTCTTTATTCCATTTCCATCAACCATCCCCACAAACTCCTTCCTGCTCAGCTGTTGCACAACCAATCCTAGTACTCACAGACTATTAGAACCTTGAGTATTTAAAATCTGCTAAAAGATTGAACCCTCGTCAGGCACATTGGTCTCTCTTTTTCTCAAGATTCAATTGCCAGATCTCATACTGGCCAGGCTCCAAGAATGGAAAAGCTGACGCCCTGTCCCACCTGCATGAAGCCGACGTGGATGAACCCAGCTCACCAGAGACTTTTGTGCCCGTCTCCTTAGCCCTGGCTCCCATTCAATAGGATATAATGACTGAACTCTCAGAATCCAATGCCGCTGCTCTGCCCCCACCATCATGTCCAGCTGATCAAGTCTGACACACCTACCTCAGGACACTCGGGTATGGCACACAAACTAATGAAAAACTCTTTCTGGTGATCCACCATGCAGGTGAATGTGGTCTGCTTTGTGTCAGAGTGTGCAGCTTGTCAACAGGCCAAGTCACCTCGTCAACTTCTGGCCAGCTTTCTGCAAACACTGCCCATAACTCAGCGTCCCTGATCTCATATAGGCATAGACTTCATCACAGACTTGCCACGCTCCCATGGTAACACAGTCATTTTATCCATCATTGACCAATTCTCCCAACAAGGATGTTGGAGAAAGTGCGGAGCTGACCACATCCACATATTTTGGGACTGCCCATTGATAAAACATTTCTGGCAGGAAATTAAAAAAATCCTATGGATGAGGTATTAGGGTTAAAACTCCCACTCACATTTAAAGTGTTATATCTGGGAAGGTGGAACACTGGAAAAGAGCTGCAAATGGGAAGATTATCAGAATTATATTACAGTAATTGAAGGGAAGAAAGCAATAACTAGAAAATGGATGAAGAGTGAGATCCCCAGTGCAAATGATTGAATGGACATTATTTGTCAGCCTCCGGTCGACCGGTTCCCTCTCCGATCACCAGAGGGAGCCATCGCCAGAATACTAATAGCCTCTGTTCTCTGAACACTCCAACTCCCAGCATGCATCAGACCTCAGCCATCTTGTCTACACCAGCTGCTTCTCATCAGGTCACCACCACCACTGCATATATGCCTGCTCACCTCTCTGTTCCATGTGTATTCTTGAACTTCCTAGTGACTGTTCAGTCTAAGCGTTTCCCTGTATCTGCCTGGCTGTGTGTTTTTGAACCTTTGCCTGTTTCCTTCGTCTCCTGCCTTGCTCCCTACTTTGACCCTCGCCTGTCTCGACCACGCCTTGCCTTGTCCTCCTGTGCTGTTCATTAAACTCTGTTTGCATATGGATCCACACGTCTCAGCCTCATCCTTACATTATTCAAAAAATTTATGTAATGGAAAAGCTAACGTACTCTGTCAGAATGGAATGAGATAAGTTGTATTTTATATGGAGAAATACATCAGGCCATTAAGGGCAGATTTTGTTCCACTGTGAAAAGATGGATCCACCCCACAGTCACGTTGCCACGATTCAGTGTTTTTGTTTTTTTTTAATTCTTTATTTATTAGGTGTGAGAATGTACTGAGTGATAAAGTCTTAATCTACAAAAGGTAATGGTTTAGGTAGTAATGAGTATGTAGATAGATGAAAAATGTTCATTAGAGTGAAGCCCTTTGAGATATATGGCAGTTATCAGTAATATCAAGGAGAATCCGGCTTTAATTCTGCTTACATCTACATTCTATTTTAGGTTCTTTGACTTTGTGGAAATCCTTTTGTTGTAATTAAAATGTAATCTAGTCTTGAATAACTTGTGAAATAAAGGTGAAATCTCTCACTTGGATAGAGATGATACCAGCTATCAATCAGCCCTATTTCTTTCATCATATTTTACATTTACTGACATTCCAGTTTCTGGCTTAGATGATACTGGTAATTTATCTAGTTTATTATTAAATGACACACAAAATATCGTCTTGGGGCCGCAAATGGTTCTGCAGGCTACCAGTTTGGGACCCCCGATCTAGAGTCTCCTTTGTATATTTGTGTCCCTGCATATTCTCTGACAAAGATTTTTCATCTCCTTTAGTACAGACGTGCTTTTAAGCTAGTTGTTGTTGCTGTCGTTGCCAGTAGCCGTGATGTCAGGGCTAACATGAGCCGAACTTTTTTTTTTTTTGCTCATTTTCCTTCGAAGTTGCTTGTTTGTTAGCCAACCTGATCTTAGACAATACGCTTTTGTTGGGCTTATTTTTCTGTTATGAACTCCTAAAATTGTCACTTTCTCCAACCCTTCCAATGGAGGCTCGCGCCTAAGCTGCAACACTTATTATGGCGTCACTGGAAGTTGTTTCTTATGGTTTTTTGTGTGTTTAATCATATTACAAATGTCCACTCTCTCTGTTTCTCTCTGTGTGTGAAGTTAGGTATTTCCAAACTTCTTCAATTATGTTTTCATCATCTTCAATCCTTTTTCTGGACAGAGTTGCTCCATAATCATGCACTCTAGTGGCTCAAAATAAATTCAGGTGAAATGATGCGATTTTCACACAGTTGCATTAAGGGGTAAAATTCCAATTGTGGGTGAAGTCATCAGCAGGTGTCATACTCTGCAGCAACTGGGGCGATTTTGCTCCAATGGCATTGCGACCACTGCGACGCCAGCGATTACAATTCACTTGGAGGTTTAAAGTAAATGTTTGTCACTGGGTAAGATGCTTTGATCAGCCAAAACATTTGCAAATGGAGCCAAGCAGACATTGGTATCCAGAAATAACTGGTTTGCCACAATAAATGAAAGCCCAACCATGTGTCCGTTTGAAATAGATAAACTAAGATTTACCTATTATACCACAAGAAGACATGAGCCACCGATGACAGGCTTCCTGTCCATACCCAGTTGTTTTGTGAAACTGTGTTTTTATTTGTTGAACTAGAATGCGAGGGTGTCAATTTCATAAAAGACATAGAAATTTTGCCTGTATTGCATCGGAAGATGAAATTTTAAATAAAAATTCCCCTCAAGGCACAGGTGTCTAACTTCAGACCTCGAGGGCCAGTGCTTTCCAACCAACCTGCTATTTAAGCTACTTATTAGCTAAACACACCTGATCCAGGTAATCAGTTGCAGATTCAGCAGGGTTTCTGGAAAACCAGCAGAAGGCCAGCCCTCGAGACCTGGAGTTCGACACCTGCCTTAAGGAGAAAAGGCAGATTCTGACTTCTCCACCACTTGTAAAGAAAGGAATCAATTTTGATGAATTACAGAATCCTGAGAAATAGCAGACCCACATGGAAAATTCTCAGACTTGGTAACTATGTTTTTCTTGTTGTGTAGGCTGACAGTAAAGTTATTACCTTTCAATGAATACTGTTTCTTCTGCTGTTTAGTTTGACTCTATGAACATGTAGGTGTGCGTGCTACAAAACGTGTGTATGTTGGTAAATGTGAGTACATATGTAGGTGTGTGTTTGTTTGTCAATTTGTTGGAATCAATGTTTGTGCGTGCATGTGTTCGTATGCACAAACATAGTGTGTACATTTGCATGTCTGTTTTTTGTCAGCGTGTAAGGGTGTGCAAGTGTGTTAGTGTAAAAGTGTGTGTGAGAGTTTGTGTGGGGGTAGATCTTGGGCTGCTGTTTGACGTGAGCGTGCTGCAGCTGCTGTTTCCATGCTGATGTTAAGGCAGAGCTGAAGGATGTGGGAGGGGAGGGGAATAGGCCAAAGTCCACCCACACAAACACTCACACACATTTACAAAATCCCAAAGTGGCGTTTCACACCTCTGCCAGTGCAGCATCAGAGCATCCCTGATGTGTCGATGCTTCTCTGCAGAGACTCTGAGGAATAAAACCCACAAAAACAGACGACTGGTAAGCGTTGCAAGATGTGGTTGGATAATGTGCAGCATTGTCCTCAGAATGGTCTAGAAAGTGGTTCTTTTCTCAGTGTCTGCAAACAATGAACTACAGATCCCTTTGTCAAGGGTCCAGACGTGCCAGCTGATGGGAAGAGCACAATAATAATGTTGTTAATTTGATTCTATGGTCCTTTTTCAAAGACAAACTTAGAAAATCACATTATGAATTTGCCTCTAGGGATTTGTAGCCTGTACAACAGACACACACATTCATTCTGTCTATTCTTAGCATCCTAACTTCAATAACCACTGAAAGGCACCTCTGCTGGAGCCACATGAAACCAGAAATGTAATGTTTTACTACTGACCAACATTTCAATTGAAAAACAGTAATACAGAACACAAAAATCTGAGAATGTCTCCAGAAAACAGGAACATGTAGTGAAATGTGTGTGTGTGTGTGTGATGAAAAGATTTTTTCCTTTCAAAGTTTTTTACAAGCATTGTTTTTGCAGATGCGAAGCAAAAAACTGCGTGTGAGCTCCTTAAGTTGAGAATTCTGTCCCTGTCTTTACACATCTTTATGATTGGATGGCCACAAATCAAACTGTCCAAATCAGAGAACAGGTGGCTTTTTGCCGTTTCGCCCCGCCACAGACTTTAAGGGGGATTTCAGTGTTCACGTGACCTAGAGAATGTACAGGGTTCCATTTTTTTTGTGGCGTTTAGTTGAGTCACTTAGGTGTGTTGAGAATCCTCTTTCTGGAACACCTTGTTATGTGCTCATAAATATAAAATTCATTACATAAAACTCAACAACCATCCTGCTGCAACACTGATATCAGCCTACCTTTGTAGGCTGTTTATTTGTAGGTTTTCTTTATTTTGAATGCTTTCTCTGTTTGTGCCTTTTGTAAAACAGGTTTGACATTCACAAACTCCACATAAAGCCATCACATTTTCCTCGGCGAATGATGCACGGCTGAACTATTATTTCAAAACATTATTGATGTTAGGGCTGCACAGTGGCGCAGTGGTTAGCACACTTGCCTCACAGCAAGAAGGTTCCCAGTTCAAGTCCTGGCTGGGGGATTTGAAACAGGTGTGAATGTGAGTGAATGTGGGTGTGTGCCTGTGACAGACTGGCGACCAGTCCAGGGGTGTCTATGAGTAGCCAGGTTAGGCTCCGAATGAATGAACGGGAGTGAATGAATTATTGACATTATATTTCAAAATGTGTTAATAACAAGAGAATGATTAAGTTAAAAAAAGAGCATTTACTCCAGAAATTGGTGCTGTCGTATCAAACTTAGTCAGTTAGCTAAACATGATAGATAATTGTGGAGATACTCAATTTCCAGGAGACTTCTTCACAGAGCCATAAAGATCTTAACATTTGTTGAAAAATATGTGAATAATTGGTGCAACAAAATGTATTGTTTTATCCATTTAAAAAAAAAAAAGAATTACATTACATATTAATGAACTAAATCACATGCAAGTTAATTGACAAACAATTTGAAGATAATAATAAACATCAATTTATGAATTACTTAATGTTTTTATTATTCTCAAATAAGTTAATATTAATAATAATACACAGGATTTTGTGCTGTTTTGATCATCTGTTTTCTGTGAACAGTAAACTGTTTTAGGCTTTTGCCCTACTCTTTAATTAAGTAATTCACAAACACGCCTATATTGTGTAAAAGTAAAATTTAAAACCAAAAATTGAGAAGTTTTCGCAGTGAAAACATTGACTATAAAAACAAAAATAACAATAAAGTGATAATATGGGTGAAAACAGGCTCATTCTTTAGCTAATCTAACCTAACACTAACATAGAGGTTTGAATCATTCAAATAGACAAACTTACTGGCTTAAGAAAATACAGAAATTTATGAGGCATTTGTTCGTTTTAATTACCATCTTCATAGAATGTTTCAGCGAGAAAATAACAGCTGTTATATAGACAATTATTAATAAACTTTTTAACTTATGTTTAGTCATGTCTCCTTGAGCTGAGGTCGGACCATAGACATAAGGGTCGGACATCTTTCGTAAAACAAAATACATGAAGAACTATTTCCACTTCCAGCATTCAGTGGATATCCTCTCACCATGACGGATCTATACGCCATTTCATGCCTGCAGCTGGGTGCCTCTTGAAATGAACGAACTTCCTGGAAATCAAGCCTCTGACTCAATCAGACCTTCACGGTGTCATTTTAAGAACACACAAATGAAAAGGGAAAAAAAACTTTTCGTGGCACAAACCTTCAGAGAAGAATGGTACAGTGCTGGGACAGGGAGCCAGTGGGACAGTTGTTTGACACATCAATTATCGATCTCGTGGGTACTGAGTCACGAGACTTGAGTCAAGACCCACAAGATTTGAATCAGGTGAGCCGCTAGAAGTAAGTCGGAGCTGTTTTCCAGCGCCAGCCTCTGCTGCTTGATGTTGGCAATTGTGCATACAATTATTATATGGTCAGAGTATTACCTTGCCTAATAATTATGTACACAGCGGCAGTGATAACATCTTGGGGAGCTGACTCAGATGGAAGTGAGCACCAACAGAGACATTCACACCCAGAGCTGAGGCACAGCCGTGCTGGGAGAGGGCACACAGGAAGAAAAGGCACCACACTCCAGACTAAACGGCTGAGCTTCTGTGATTAACAAAAGGTCAAATGAGTTGCAATGAAGCACTTGACTGAATCAGCACACTTTTATCAGCCATAAATCCATGTTCCCTCACTGCGTGGCATGACTTTTTTACCTGTTTTAGCAAAAGCTCTTTAAAACGTCTGCAGCTCGTCCAGAACTCTCCGGCGAGACTTTTAACAGGAGCCAATAAACGACACACATAACTCCACTACTCTCCTCTTTACACTGGCTCCCAGTTCAATTTAGAATTGAATTTAAAATTCTACTTCTAGTTTTTAGAGCTTTGCATGGACAAATTCCAAGTACATTGCTGACCTTTTAACCTCCTACTCTTCTGTCCGGTCTTTGAGGTCCTCAAACTAAAATCTGTTACAAATTCAAAAAATCTGCTAAAAAACCAGAGCAGACCTCGCCTTTCAAGCTGTTGCTCCTCGTCTTTGGAACAACCTCCCTTTGTCAGTACGACAGACTGACTCCGTTGCAGGTTTTAAAAGTCAGCTCAAGACGTTTTTATTCAGAAAAGCTTTTAGTTCATCTATTTTTGCCTTTTAATGTGCTAATCTTGCTTTCATTTCCCTTTATTTTGTTTGTATGCAATTTATGTTTTACCGTCTGTAATTATATTTATTTTATTTTTGTGAAGCACTTTGTGATTTTATCTGGGAAAGGTGCTTTAGAAATAAATATTTACTTACTTTTTTTTACTTTACTTGGGATGAACACAGACTGAAAGGTCATTTGTCTGGACTGAGTCTTCTTCATTTGGTCTGGATTGAATCCTGAACATTGCACTTGGTCTGTATTCAGACTGCCTTCAACCAGAAATTTCTATTTCAAACAAAAGCTTTTACACAGAACTATGTGATTAAATATCTCTTCAATCATTGGCCAGGATTTACGAGTTTAGAGCAAAGCAACAGGATGAAAAATAATGGAAGGCCTAAGCTTTGTAATCCTTGTCAGGATAGTTCACTTATTCAAACTTTATATTTCATTGACCAATTTTTAACATCTGTACCAACGTTAGGATACACTTTTCACTGCTACTTTGGTACAGCGGAGGCATGCTTCAAGGTGGTTACTAAGGAGATGACAGCCAAGAAGTTACACTGATAAGTATTTATAATGTGTAGATTGTTGGGAAAACAGGATGAGAAGCAATATGTAACTTGTTAAAAGTTGCTTCCCTGTTATCCTGTAATGCTTGGCTATGGTGGCTGTTTTGGTCCAGTTGTTACGTTCAGAACAAATAGCGCGAGACCACCTCAAAATATGGCTCAGAGAGCGGTTCATGGTCCTGGACCAGGATTTGCTTGCGCCAGGCGGCTACAGCTTGGGTGTATTCAGACTAACATTTTTATTTCTGGATAATTGAGGGAAATTAGCTCTAGTTCACTTTAAATGAACCAAATGTGTCTAATCTGAGTACACCCTTAAAGGAGGACTGTCACCATCTAACAAAAGAAATCCCGTTAAAACATTGACAAGTACTAGCTAAGATCATGCCATTATGTTGTTGAGTCATTCATGACATCTTCTATATAAAAATAATTTTGAATTTCCCAATTAGGAAACAATCATGGAAGCCGCTATGTTCGCGTTCAGCGCACCTAGCGGTCAGAGTGCGCAAATTTGATTGATGCATGACGTCACTCTGGGATAAAGCATCAGCAACAACGGCTGCCACAGGAGGAGACAGGACTTAGTTTTTCGAAGAAGAAGAAGAGGAGTTTTTGTATGATATGGAAGCGTTTGGAGTTCAACCATACATGTATGAACCGGAATATTCAGAGGGAGAAGAAAGTAAAAGTGACGATCAAAGTGATGATGATGCCTGGATCGGACAGACTGAATGATGCTCATGCCAATGAGCTCATGACCAATGCTGACCAGTCGCCAGAGCCATTGTTGCCGAGAGTTGGATGTTTTAGAAAAAAAGAGAAAATGGGGGAAAAAATCTTCATACTATCCATCATCAACCAAAAAAAAAATTACAAAAGACGCAAGAATTCATACAAAGTGTTGCAGTTTACTTAGAACGCACGACAATCTCAATTATCAGCTATTATCACTATCTCTTTAAATGTGTTCCAATCAGCTCGCCGTCTTGGACTTTCTTCGGACCGTCATGAACGACCTCAAAACATAATATTGTTCTTACCACAGCAGCTTGATATATTTCCTGGTATCACTCCTGAATCCTATTTTATATCAAATAAGGCTGACGATACTCTAAAAAAAGACAATTACCTTTCTAGTCCAACGCAACCGGTTGCAATCCTCATTGATCGTACACAGTAAAGCATGACCTTCCCGCTAGTGTCTTTGGCCGTGACCTCACCTTTGGCTCTTCCCGCTAGTGTCTTTGGCCGTGACCTCGCCTTTGGCTCTTCCCGCTCCTGTCTTTGGCCGTGACCTCGCTTTTGACTCTTCCCGCTCCTGTCCTTGGCAGTGACCTCGCCTTTGGCTCTTCCCGCTCCTGTCCTTGGCTGTGACCTCGCCTTTGACTCTTCCCGCTCCTGTCCTTGGCCGTGACCTCGCCTTTGGGTCTTCCCGCTCCTGTCTTTGGCTGTGACCTCACCCTTGGATCTTCCCGCTCCTGTCCTTGGCCGTGACCTCGCCTTTGGCTCTTCCCGCTCCTGTCCTTGGCTGTGACCTCGCCTTTGCTTCTTCCCGCTCCTGTCCCTGGCCATGACCTCGCCTTGGCTCTTCCCGCTCCTGTCTTTGGCCGTGACCTCAACTTTGGCTCTTCCCGCTCCTGTTCTTGGCTGTGACCTCGCCTTTGGCTCTTCCCGCTCCTATCCTTGGCCGTGACCTCGCCTTTGACTCTTCCCGCTCCTGTCCTTGGCAGTGACCTCGCCTTTGGCTCTTCCCGCTCCTGTCCTTGGCAGTGACCTCGCCTTTGACTTTTCCCGCTCCTGTCTTTGGCCGTGACCTCGCCTTTGCCTCTTCCCGCTCCTGTCCTTGGCCGTGACCTCGCCTTTGGCTCTTCCCGCTCCTGTCTTTGGCCGTGACCTCGCCTTTGCCTCTTCCCGCTCCTGTCCTTGGCAGTGACCTCGCCTTTGGCTCTTCCCACTCCTGTCCTTGGCCGTGACCTCGCCTTTGGCTCTTCCCGCTCCTGTCCTTGGCCGTGACCTCGCCTTTGACTCTTCCCGCTCCTGTCCTTGGCCGTGACCTCGCCTTTGGCTCTTCCCGCTCCTGTCCTTGGCCGTGACCTCGCCCTTGACTCTTCCCGCTCCTGTCCTTGGCAGTGACCTCGCCTTTGGCTCTTCCCGCTCCTGTCCTTGGCCGTGACCTCGCCCTTGACTCTTCCCGCTCCTGTCCTTGGCAGTGACCTCACCTTTGGCTCTTCCCGCTCCTGTCCTTGGCCGTGACCTCGCCTTTGCTTCTTCCCGCTCCTGTCTTTGGCCGTGACCTCGCTTTTGGCTCTTCCCGCTCCTGTCCTTGGCCGTGACCTCGCCTTTGGCTCTTCCCGCTCCTGTTCTTGGCTGTGACCTCGCCTTTGGCTCTTCCCGCTCCTGTCCTTGGCCGTGACCTCGCCTTTGACTCTTCCCGCTCCTGTCCTTGGCAGTGACCTCGCCTTTGTCTTTTCCCGCTCCTGTCTTTGGCCGTGACCTCGCCTTTGCCTCTTCCCGCTCCTGTCCTTGGCCGTGACCTCGCCTTTGGCTCTTCCCGCTCCGGTCATTGGCAGTGACCTCGCCTTTGGCTCTTCCCGCTCCTGTCCTTGGCCGTGACCTCGCCTTTGCTTCTTCCCGCTCCTGTCTTTGGCCGTGACCTCGCCTTTGGCTCTTCCCGCTCCTGTCCTTGGCCGTGACCTCGCCTTTGCTTCTTCCCGCTCCTGTCTTGGCAGTGACCCTCGCCTTTGGCTCTTCCCGATCCTGTTCTTGGCCGTGACCTCGCCTTTGGCTCTTCCCGCTCCTGTCCTTGGCCGTGACCTCGCCTTTGACTCTTCCCGCTCCTGTCCTTGGCAGTGACCTCGCCTTTGGCTCTTCCCGCTCCTGTCCTTGGCAGTAACCTCGCCTTTGACTTTTTCCCGCTCCTGTCTTTGGCCGTGACCTCGCCTTTGCCTCTTCCTGCTCCTGTCCTTGGCCGTGACCCTCGCCTTTGGCTCTTCCCGCTCCTGTCTTTGGCCGTGACCTCGCCTTTGCCTCTTCCCGCTCCTGTCCTTGGCCGTGACCTCGCCTTTGGCTCTTCCCAATCCTGTCCATGGCCGTGACCTCGCCGTTGGCTCTTCCCGCTCCTGTCCTTGACCGTGACTTCGCCTTTGACTCTTCCCGCTCCTGTCCTTGGCCGTGACCTCAACTTTGGCACTTCCCGCTCCTGTCCTTGGCCGTGACCTCGCCCTTGACTCTTCCCGCTCCTGTCCTTGGCCGTGACCTCAACTTTGGCTCTTCCCGCTCCTGTCCTTGGCCGTGACCTCGCCCTTGACTCTTCCCGCTCCTGTCCTTGGCAGTGACCTCGCCTTTGGCTCTTCCCGCTCCTGTCCTTGGCCGTGACCTCGCCTTTGCTTCTTCCCGCTCCTGTCCCTGGCCGTGACCTCTCTTTTGACTCTTCCCGCTCCTGTCCTTGGCCGTGACCCTCGCCTTTGGCTCTTCCCGCTCCTGTTCTTGGCCGTGACCTCGCCTTTGGCTCTTCCCACTCCTGTACTTGGCCGTGACCTCGCCTTTGGCTCTTCCCGCTCCTGTCCTTGGCCGTGACCTCGCCTTTGGCTCTTCCCGCTCCTGTCCTTGGCTGTGACCCTCGCCTTTGGCTCTTCCCGCTCCTGTCCTTGGCCGTGACCTGGCCTTTGGCTCTTCCCGCTCCTGTCCTTGGCCGTGACCTCACCTTTGGCTCTTCCCGCTCCTGTCCTTGGCTGTGACCTCGCCTTTGACTCTTCCCGCTCCTGTCCTTGGCTGTGACCTCACCTTTGGCTCTTCCCGCTCCTGTCCTTGGCTGTGACCTCATCTTTGACTCTATCGCTCCTGTCCTTGGCTGTGACCTCGCCTTTGGCTCTTCCCGCTCCTGTCCTTGGCTGTGACCTCGCCTTTGGCTCTTCCCGCTCCTGTCCTTGGCTGTGACCTCGCCTTTGACTCTTCCCGCTCCTGTCTTTGGCTGTGACCTCGCCTTTGGCTCTTCCCGCTCCTGTCCTTGGCTGTGACCTCGCTTTTGGCTCTTCCCGCTCCTGTCCTTGGCCGTGACCCTCGCCTTTGCTTCTTCCCGCTCCTGTCTTTGGCCGTGACCTCGCCTTTGGCTCTTCCCGCTCCTGTCCTTGGCCGTGACCTCGCCTTTGCTTCTTCCCGCTCCTGTCTTTGGCAGTGACCTCGCCTTTGGCTCTTCCCGATCCTGTTCTTGGCCGTGACCTCGCCTTTGGCTCTTCCCGCTCCTGTCCTTGGCCGTGACCTCGCCTTTGACTCTTCCCGCTCCTGTCCTTGGCAGTGACCTCGCCTTTGGCTCTTCCCGCTCCTGTCCTTGGCAGTAACCTCGCCTTTGACTTTTCCCGCTCCTGTCTTTGGCCGTGACCTCGCCTTTGCCTCTTCCCGCTCCTGTCCTTGGCCGTGACCTCGCCTTTGGCTCTTCCCGCTCCTGTCTTTGGCCGTGACCTCGCCTTTGCCTCTTCCCGCTCCTGTCCTTGGCCGTGACCTCGCCTTTGGCTCTTCCCAATCCTGTCCATGGCCGTGACCTCGCCGTTGGCTCTTCCCGCTCCTGTCCTTGACCGTGACTTCGCCTTTGACTCTTCCCGCTCCTGTCCTTGGCCGTGACCTCAACTTTGGCACTTCCCGCTCCTGTCCTTGGCCGTGACCTCGCCTTTGACTCTTCCCGCTCCTGTCCTTGGCCGTGACCTCAACTTTGGCTCTTCCCGCTCCTGTCCTTGGCCGTGACCTCGCCCTTGACTCTTCCCGCTCCTGTCCTTGGCAGTGACCTCGCCTTTGGCTCTTCCCGCTCCTGTCCTTGGCCGTGACCTCGCCTTTGCTTCTTCCCGCTCCTGTTCCTGGCCGTGACCTCGCTTTTGACTCTTCCCGCTCCTGTCCTTGGCCGTGACCTCGCCTTTGGCTCTTCCCGCTCCTGTTCTTGGCCGTGACCTCGCCTTTGGCTCTTCCCGCTCCTGTACTTGGCCGTGACCTCGCCTTTGGCTCTTCCCGCTCCTGTCCTTGGCCGTGACCTCGCCTTTGGCTCTTCCCGCTCCTGTCCTTGGCTGTGACCTCGCCTTTGGCTCTTCCCGCTCCTGTCCTTGGCCGTGACCTGGCCTTTGGCTCTTCCCGCTCCTGTCCTTGGCTGTGACCTCACCTTTGGCTCTTCCCGCTCCTGTCCTTGGCTGTGACCTCGCCTTTGACTCTTCCCGCTCCTGTCCTTGGCTGTGACCTCACCTTTGGCTTTTCCCGCTCCTGTCCTTGGCTGTGACCTCATCTTTGACTCTATCGCTCCTGTCCTTGGCTGTGACCCTCGCCTTTGGCTCTTCCCGCTCCTGTCCTTGGCTGTGACCTCGCCTTTGCCTCTTCCCGCTCCTGTCTTTGGCTGTGACCCTCGCCTTTGGCTCTTCCCGCTCCTGTCCTTGGCTGTGACCTCGCTTTTGGCTCTTCCCGCTCCTGTCCTTGGCTGTGACCTCGCCTTTGCCTCTTCCCGCTCCTGTGCTTGGCCGTGACCTCGCTTTTGACTCTTCCCGCTCCTGTCCTTGGCAGTGACCTCACCTTTGGCTCTTCCCGCTCCTGTCCTTGGCCGTGACCTCGCCTTTGGCTCTTCCCGCTCCTGTCCTTGGCTGTGACCTCGCCTTTGGCTCTTCCCGCTCCTGTCCTTGGCCGTGACCTGGCCTTTGGCTCTTCCCGCTCCTGTCCTTGGCTGTGACCTCACCTTTGGCTCTTCCCGCTCCTGTCCTTGGCTGTGACCTCGCCTTTGACTCTTCCCGCTCCTGTCCTTGGCTGTGACCTCACCTTTGGCTCTTCCCGCTCCTGTCCTTGGCTGTGACCTCATCTTTGACTCTATCGCTCCTGTCCTTGGCTGTGACCTCGCCTTTGACTCTTCCCCGCTCCTGTCTTTGGCTGTGACCTCGCCTTTGACTCTTCCCGCTCCTGTCCTTGGCTGTGACCTCGCCTTTGGCTCTTCCCGCTCCTGTCCTTGGCTGTGACCTCGCCTTTGCCTCTTCCCGCTCCTGTCCTTGGCTGTGACCTCGCCTTTGCCTCTTCCCGCTCCTGTCTTTGGCTGTGACCTGGCTTTTGACTCTTCCCGCTCCTGTCCTTGGCTGTGACCTCACCTTTGGCTCTTCCCGCTCCTGTCCTTGGCTGTGACCTCATCTTTGACTCTATCGCTCCTGTCCTTGGCTGTGACCTCGCCTTTGGCTCTTCCCGCTCCTGTCCTTGGCTGTGACCCCGCCTTTGACTCTTCCCGCTCCTGTCTTTGGCTGTGACCTCGCCTTTGACTCTTCCCGCTCCTGTCCTTGGCTGTGACCTCGCCTTTGGCTCTTCCCGCTCCTGTCCTTGGCTGTGACCTCGCCTTTGCCTCTTCCCGCTCCTGTCCTTGGCTGTGACCTCGCCTTTGCCTCTTCCCGCTCCTGTCTTTGGCTGTGACCTGGCTTTTGACTCTTCCCACTCCTGTCTTTGGTCGTGACCTCGCCTTTGCCTCTTCCCGCTCCTGTCTTTGGCTGTGACCTCGCCTTTGGCTCTTCCCGCTCCTGTCCTTGGCTGTGACCTCGCTTTTGGCTCTTCCCGCTCCTGTCCTTGGCTGTGACCTCGCCTTTGCCTCTTCCCGCTCCTGTCCTTGGCTGTGACCTCGCCTTTGGTTCTTCCCGCTCCTGTCCTTGGCTGTGACCTCGCCTTTGGCTCTTCCCGCTCCTGTCTTTGGCCGTGACCTCGCCTTTGGCTCTTCCCGCTCCTGTCCTTGGCTGTGACCTCGCCTTTGCCTCTTCCCGCTCCTGTCTTTGGCTGTGACCTTGCTTTTGGCTCTTCCCGCTCATGTCTTTGGCTGTGACCTGGCTTTTGACTCTTCCCGCTCCTGTGCTTGGCCGTGACCTCGCTTTTGACTCTTCCCGCTCCTGTCCTTGGCAGTGACCTCGCCTTTGGCTCTTCCCGCTCCTGTCCTTGGCCGTGACCTCAATTTTGGCTCTTCCCGCTCCTGTCTTTGGTCGTGACCTTGCCTTTGGTCTTCCCGCTCCTGTCTTTGGTCGTGACCTCGCCTTTGGCTCTTCCCGCTCCTGTATTTGGCCGTGACCTCGCCTTTGGCTCTTCCCGCTCCTGTCTTTGGCCGTGACCTCGCTTTGGCTCTTCCCGCTCCTGTCTTGGGCTATGACCTCGCATTGGCTATTCCCGCTCCTGTCTTTGGCCGTGACCTCAACTTTGGCTCTTCCCGCTCCTGTCCTTGGCTGTGACCTCGCATTTGGCTCTTCCCGCTCCTGTCCTTGGCCGTGACCTCAACTTTGGCTCTTCCCGCTCCTGTCCTTGGCCGTGACCTCGCCTTTGGCTCCTCCCGCTCCTGTCCTTGGCCGTGACCTCGCCTTTGGGTCTTCCCGCTCCTGTCTTTAGCTGTGACCTCGCCCTTGGATCTTCCCTCTCCTGTCTGTGGCCGTGAACTCGCCTTTGGCTCTTACCGCTCATGTCTTTGGCTGTGACCTCGCCTTTGGCTCTTCCCGCTCCTGTCTTTGGCTGTGACCTCGCCTTTGGCTCTTCCCGCTCCTGTCTTTGGCCATGACCTCGCCTTTGGCTCTTCCCGCTCCTGTCTTTGGCTGTGACCTCGCCTTTGGCTCTTCCAGCAACCCCAGCAGTTTCCACAATTGAATTGAATTGAATTGAATTGAATTGAATTGAATTGAATTGAATTGAATTGAATTGAATTGAATTGAATTGAATTGAAGAGTTCCGGCTGCTGTCCCTGAATGACGTACGTGTACTACATCATCGGCTACTCCAATTTCTGTCGCAAGAAACGCTGCATGTCTCATTTGGCAAAATTGCAGGAATATGGCGGCTCGCATGATTGTCCCCGGAAATTCAAAATTATTTTTTTTAACAAATGTCATGAATGAATCGACAAAATAATGGCATGATCTTAGCTAGTCCTAGTCAATGTTTTTATGGGATTTTTTTTTAGATGGTGATAGTCCTCCTTTAAACTAAAAGGTAGAGGAACCATCAGTCACTCTCTATTACAAGCCTGGTATCAGCATGCCCACAGGCCACTAGTAATAGGTTTACTCTTACAAACAGAATATTCCAACCGGTGTAATTCTTAAAGAAAAACATGAAATTTATACAGTTGTATAAACAGATTTTTTTTTAATGACTGACAAGTCACTATACAACTATACATGTTGCAGAAAATAATGAAATATTCTTTCAATTCACTTACTATTTTGAGAATCTGCCAGGATTTGGCAACAAGCTGAACAATTAAGATATTTTCTAATTCCTGTTGAATGTAAACCCAGACCAAACAGCAAAATCCCCACAAAAACAAGCTTCTTTCTGTGGTTCTGAAGGTTCCTTTGAAGTCTGAAAAATCAAAGCTGGGTTACTGGTCTTTCAGAGATATAGGGGAGGAGCGATTTGAAAAGTTGCTGTCTGTGATGTACTCAGTGTGTGCATCACACAGCTGCTCGATTTCCCCTCAGCTCTCCTGATGTTTCTTCAATAACGGTTGCAACATTTTTGGAGAGCCAAAAGTGTTGCAACTTTTATTAAAGGACACAAGATTCATAGTGGAACAACACTGTTCCTTGTACAGCAATAACAGGGGGCTGTGTTTCTTTATGCTTAAAGTACACATCTACATTACTGCACATTTACAGATGTCTGCTGGACCATACCAGAACCTCCATTGATCCCTTTTCTGTGTTGGTCTCTGATCTCTGCTCATGGGACAAACCTAAGCCTCTGCTTTCAGTTCTCAGGCTTAAAGCCAACCAGGTAATACAAAGGGTTAAAGTACTTTGATTTACAACAGCAGGTTGGTATTAAAGGTGAGCAACTTCCTACTGACCTCTTCATTAAAAGATCCAACTTTGCACAGGAACAAACCTTTCTACAGGCTGGTGTCTCACATTTGGTCAATCCCCTTTTGACTGACAGATAGTTGGTCCAATAAAGGGACTTCAACAAACTTTACTGCCTAATCATAAACTCTCATTTTACTTTGGTCTCCCAAAGGAGTAAACTTTTGTCACTTTGCCTGTCCCACTTCAGGGTGTATTTTTCCTGTTTAGAATCATCTGGGTGAAATCAGAGATTTAAAAAAACTGCAGTTGTACAGACACAGAATGAAAATGACCAGCTCAAAAACCTGGTCAACAACTGTCTGCAACATTTGAGCTCTAACAATTTAACTGCAAACTCACAGCATCATTTGTAGCTGCTAAAACTGTAACCTGTCCTTCTGCTGCCACCACCAGAAGACTTTGACCTGATCCTCTTGCTATGAAGACTTGAAACCAGAGGGTTTAAACTCAAGTCCTCGTGGGCCACTGACTGACCTCATTTGCAGACATCCCTGCCCTTGTAGCTTTCTACAGTAATGACACACTTGACCTAGATAGCAGCAAGTGGAACTAAGAGGACTGTAAAGGAGGTAGTGACCATTGACGGTCAGAAGCCTTTGCTCTAGCCCTTCATGGATGAAGATCTGCAGAAATTGTCTTAATAAGTTAAGGGTTAGCATACCCTTTGGGCTTATCAATCATGCAAATAATTAAAGTATCAATATTGTGTGAGACATACATAGTATTTGACTGTGTTTGACTTTTCCGTTTGTTCATGTTCTAAACCTGCTTTCTCATTCAAATATCTTCTACATCCACATATTCCTGTGGAAGGGTGCTGGAGCCTATCCCAACTACTGAAGGCCAAAGTGGGGTTTCACTTTGGACAGTTTGCTAGTCTGTTACTGGACTAACCTACTTTCTGCCCATTTTAAATACGCAGCTGCAACAGTATTGTAGAATCAGAATCAGAATCATTTTTTATACCAGATAGATCTTAATTTGTCATTGTCACAGGTGCAATGTAATAAACTTGGTGAGCTCCGCTGCAAATTAGCTGTTTGTAAAATGAAATATATAATACTGTCATGTGGTTTTATGAAGTAAGCAGATTCTCATAGAAGGGTCATGCAGGTTTATTGCATTTATTCTGGCGCTCGTATCTTGTTAAAGGGGTCTTAGTCTTGCTCTCTACGTGCTCTTGTATTGGTCGGGGAGCTGATGGAGGGGATGGGTGGAGTTGTTCAGGAGCTTTCACATTTTTTGAAGCAGCGTTCTCTCCATCACTGTCTCTAAGGAGTGCACTTTCACTCCTAGCACGTCCTCAGCCTTGCAGATCAACTTATTCAGCCTGTTTTAATCTGCGACCCTCAGTCTGCTGCCCCTGCAAATCACAGCAAGCAAGATGGCACTAGAGACCACAGGCTCATAAAACCTCCTCATCATGAGCTAACAGATGAGGGAGGAGTTTTGAGAAGTCTATATTAGAATGAATAGGTAAATGGCATATACTTATATAGCGCTTGTCTACCTTCATTGAAGGCCCAAAGCGCTTTACAGTCACAGACCCATTCACCCATTCACACACACACTCACACACTGATGGAGGCTCCGCTGCCGAACACTGGCGCCAACCTTCCATCAGAGGCAATGTGGGGTTCAGTGTCTTGCCCACGGACACTTTGCACATGGGCGGGCAAGGCAGGAATCAAACCTGCAATCTTCTGATCAGAGAATGACCACCCTACTGCTGCACCACGGCCGCCCCTCCAAATTCCCCCTATTATGGAGCTATCCGACCCCAAAACAGCGAGATACACTAAACTTAACAGTAATTCAAAGAGTGTTGAGCATTAAAAGATGACGAGAAACTGTAAGAAAAACTGAATGATTTAGAGAATCCACTGCTGATTCTAGGACTGAAGAGTTTTTAGTGCTTAAAGCCAATGAAAGCTCCAGCTCAAAGAACCCATGCAGATGACCTTTCTCAGCATTAAAATATTACACACTACCACCAGTGGTGAATGATTTATAGGTATTGAATAATTTAGAACAAGCTCATTGTACCAGTTATAGACCCACTCCCATGAAAATGGTGCTTTTGGTGATTTTTCTTGTAGGATACATTTTCTGATGAAAATGAAGCTTAAAATTGTATTTCTGAGTATTAAAATCACGGTGAATCAGAAGAAGACAAAATGCCATTTGGAAAAGCTTGTAAGTGTGACGCACAAGTTACTACGCCAAACCACAAGCTCCCTGCTTTGCTCCATTCTGATGCATCCTCGCAGACAAATAGATCCATGAACGACTTTGTTTTCTTCATAAGGCTCAAAGCTGTACGGCTTGATAGGTATGATTAGGGGTGTCCATTTATCACATATATCCTGATTTATTAATTACAGACATGTTAACTCGTAATTTTGTTTTTTAGCGCATGAATCTAATTTCCCCGTCAAATGATTGCTTTCGTGTAAGTCCGTTTATGTCTAATATTGCACACCTGGAAGAGCATTAACTCAATCATACCACAGACGTTTATGGAAAAAAAGAACTTCAGTTCTGTTATATTTTTTTGTTAAAATCATTTTTCACACAAAAAGCGGACTATTTAGATTGTGGTGCATCAGGTTGTGATGATATCATCTACAAAGCACACACTAACATCTCTCTGCTATCTCTCTCTGCTATCACTCTTTCCTCTCTGGGAAAAACATTTATCATGAGAAGTTAAGAAAAAAGCATATTTTCAGAGCGAAATTTCGCCTTTTAACTTTTTGTCCAGACAATAAAAAAAAGTTTGTTTCAAAGAAAATATGTCCAAATTCTAAATAGTTTGCTTGCTCCCCGGGTCCCACCTCCTATTTTTTAGATTCTATTTCTCTCTGTTTTTTCTGCTCCTTCACAGTCTTTAAAATGATCAAATTCACTAAACAGACTAAAGGAAACTAAAACCACTCATGTCTTTTCTACTGTCATGCTGTTGTAATAAACTGTGGAATAAAGCATATCAGCATATGTATGATGGTATTATTAGGAAGTTTGTGGTCAACATTTCTTAGGTCAAGCAGGTGTTCCTACTGTTTTTTGATGTAATAAATTTGAGCTTTCTGAACCTGATGTGTTTTTGTTTTGCTTTTCCTAATTTTTTGAGATGGAAGAAATCCTCCATGGTGGGAAGAAAAGTAAAGCCTGGAAGTCTGTTACAAAATAAAAACTTCATAAAGGCACTTTTTTGGGGTATTTTTATCTTTCACTGCAACACAATGGCACAAATAATGAATCTAAAAATTTATCTTTTTTTAGAGCAATTATTGGGTTAAAAAAGTTTGGGATTAAAACAGATTATTTTGTTAAATTTATTCCAGGTCACAATTAATTAAATTCAGTAAAAAAAATAATGTCTTGACAGCACTAGGTACAATATTACTTGCCATTTTCATTGCATTGCTAATTTTCAGGAGTCAGCGCTCTGTCTCCTGCCGTCTCCAGAGTACTGAGGGCACTCAACCACCAGGCTCTCATCAACTAATCAGCCACAGGACACTGAAGCCCTGCTCAGAGCCTCACTCACTGCGAAGTATTGTTTGTGCTTTCCTACCTGCATACTGAGCATTTCTCCTGATCTGATCACCTTTTTACCTGACCTTGCTTTATACCTGACTTTGTCTCTTTGCTGCCTGTCTTGACTTTCTGCCTGGATCCTGACTCTGACTTGGTTTTATCGAGATTGAGCTGAGATTTGCTCCTGTCTGCTTGTCTCTGTCAATGGGCTCTATGCACGACCTACTTCTGAGTTCGGCACTTGACCACTCAATCATTTCCGGTTATGTTGTTTAAATGGAAATAGCGGGGTATTTGGAGTTAACAAGATGTCTTTTGGAGCTACCCAGCGTCACTTTGTTCGTCTTTATAGCAAAACACCCCAAAAAAAAAGCCAAAAAGGATTTACATTTTTTGTGTCTTTCTGCACAGCAAACTTTGGAGGTAGCTTGCTATGGCTGATGTTATCTGCATGTGTTTTAAAGACTTACAACACACGGGAAACACACTTCATCTGTGTTGTGGCAGTGATCAAAATCTGCGGGAGATGCAGAAAGACGCGTAAATTTAGCGGCCTGTCACGGGCAGAGCACGGTCATCACATGGGTGTTACACGTCTCAAACAAGTTATACCATGGTGCAGCTGTTCTGTGGATTTTTCATCCACCGCTAGGCAGCAAATGGTTGGTGCCGTAAACATCTATGACCTACACCTCCGGCACAAGATGACCATGATCTGTTTTCTGAAGTTCTAGTCTGTCTTTCATTTTTTGTCCTTTTTTGTAAAATGACAACCCGAAGGTCTGATCGCCTCATTAGCTGTGTTTCCATTACACAGACACACAAAACTTTGTTGTTTAAATAAATTAAATGCGTGTTCTCATCCATGCCCCAGAGACGGGCATGGATGAGAACACGTATTATTCTAAGTTGATTCACAAAAAGGGAGCATTTGGGTGATGTCACAGCTTCTAGGTACAGCGTGAAACATAGCTAGACCAATGATAATCTACAGAAATGTAAATGAGCCAGACACATGCATGTGATGGCCGAAGCCTGTTCAGCTGTATTAAAAAAATAACCATTCTAACAAGTAAGTAGTTGAAAATTTTTTCTGTTTGATAACATAAGGTCCATTCAGATTTCTGACACAGCTCAAGCGCTCATCATCATCTGTCAAAGGAGACGTCTGAGCAGACCATGGAGCTGCAGGCGGATTTTGATGAAATCTTGGTTGATGATTTAACAGAGGAGTTGTGTCTCCAACAATTCTGTTTGACACACAACTTTTAATGAGCGGTGACGGTGCAGGTTCTCTTGTGTGCCCGCTGTGCAGCGCTCAGCGCAGCCACTTCCTTCCAAGAAGCGCATTTAATTTGAAAAAAGTGTTTCCATTGCAGTTTAGTGAAAAATATGCCCCAGAAATCGAAATTGTGTTGTTTTCATTAGGTAAATGTAGTATCCATCCATCCACCCATTTTCTTTCCCTCTTCCGGGACCAGGTCGTGGAGGCAGCGGTCTAGGAGAAAATGCCCAGACTTCCCACTCATCGGCCATTTCTTCCAACTCTCCTGGGGGATGGGGGGTCCTGAGGCGTTCCCAGCACAGCTGAGAGACATAGTCTCTCCAGCGTTTCCTGGGTTTTCCCTGGGGCCTCCGCCCAGTGGGACATGCATGCGATCAGACTACCACTCTGCTGCAGCTCTGTTACAGTGACAACTCACTGCATTTCAAATTGGTAGTCTGCTTTTTAAATGGATAAAACATTATTTAAACTTCTAAAATAAAAATTGTACTGCTCATATTTGATTAAATATATATTTCCTTGTTGAGCGAACAACATATAAATGAGTCATTTGTCTTTGATGCACTTATTTTCAGAAATGAATGGTCTAAAAAATACAAATTTGTTCTGTACATGCAGTAAATGCCACATTTTTCCTCATAGATATCTGCAGTTTATAGCCTGAGGCGAATTGTAGATTTTTAAATATATGTATTTTTTAAATAGAGCGTGTGGGGTAATGGACCCAGGACATTTGTTGGTTTTGTGTTTGGTGTCACTTCCTGTTTTATTTTGTTGTTGGTTGTACTTCCTGTGTTTTACTTCTGTTCTTTCAGGTCTCTTGACACTTCCCTCCTAGTGTGTGTTCCCTCCCTCCTTACTTGGCACACCTGTTTGCACTAACCTCATCCTCTCCTCCTGGTTATAAGTCCTCGTCTCCCTTGCACTGGTTGTTGGGTGGTTTTTGTACCTTCGTGGATTTGTGTTCTAATTTCGAGAACTGATTCAAATAAATGAAAGACCTTTCATTTAATAATACCGTCTGCTTCTGTGTTCGCACGTCAACCCTGACAGAGCGGATGCGGCTTACATACTGGTGTGCTCTATGTCCTGAAAATACGGTAATTAAATTGTGACTTAGAGAAGAAAGACTAACGCAAAACAAAGCCATAGCAAATAGTCAACTAACTAAGTACATATGATTATGAAATAAATATTGGATTGCAACACTAATCCGCTAACATTACATATATGATGATTATCTCAATCAAATTTGTATTATAATGACATATTTCTTTTCCATTCTTAGGTTTGCTATCTTGGTTCTTTTATTTCTTAATTGAATCTTATATATGAATTCTTTATTGATTTCACTTCACAATTACATACTTTAATAGTCTAGTTATGATAAAGGTTCAATCTGGTAAAAGAAAAAATACAAAATATATTCTAAATTACAATTTATTATGGGAATACGATATCTTATGTCATCATTACTTATCTCAAACATGTTCATTGGTGGAGGAGCATGTCATCCTGCCACAGCACCATTCCAGCAGGGGAGTTGCACCACTGCATGAACAATTGGCCTTGGCTAGCCTGACATCTCTGTTGGATCCTGGAACTCTGTCAGGCCTCGTGTCTTCCAGGCTCCTGCTTCACACAAAACCAGCCTGTTCTGCATCACCAGGTAACGTGTTCTCATCAGGTTGTGAAGGAGTACGCATGCCTTCACCAGCAGCCTGACAATGTCAGCTTCATGTCTCACTGTAGTCAGAAGAACTTGAAATCTGTTGGCAAGGATACTGAATGAATTTTATACTACTGGCTGGCCTACGACAGTCAAAGGTTAAATGTCCTCTGCCGCCTGGTCTTGTCCCTGTTAGCGTAGGGCTTCATCATGTAGGTCCAGAGTCCGAAGTCGTCGTCACCCACCAGGAAGTAGGGTAAATCCTGTGTGTCACCTGGCAGAGGATCTGGCTGTGGAAAACCGACAATGTCATTTTTGTGAAGATCCTCCTTGAACTCACTTTTATTATAGATGTGGGCATCAGAGGAGGACCCCGTTCTGCTTACTTTCTATCCACAGAAACTTGTAGTCAGAAGACATGACTGCTAGGAGAATAACACAGAAGAAGCCTTTAAAGTTAAAGTATTCTGACCCAGTGTTGAATACTGACTCAAATGAATACTTTGTGCACAAGTTTGCAAAAAAAAAAAAGAATATAACATTTAGCTCTCTTGATGCACCTACAAAGTTTGTGCCACAGTCTGACCTTAGTTGTTTTTCTGGACCACGAATGGCAAAAAATTGTTGAAGAGCATTAATAAAGCTGGAAGAGCTCATACATTCAATGACCTCAATGTGGACAGCATACAGATGTACAAGACAGCCCAGCGCTTACTTTTAGCTTGTCCACCTGTGGTACGTCTTGTTTGTATTTTCCAAAGGCCAAAGACATCCACACCCACATTAGAACGCTCTGGGGGGAAATCTTCCATTATCTACTGCTCCATTCTGCCACTCCGTTTTTTGCAAGTGACACATTTGTGAATGATGCTCTTGATGGCTCTTTTTCCTCCAACTATCCACAGGCCACTGGAGCTGATAGCACCTTCAGTCATATGCCTTCCTTGATGCTTCACTGCTGTGTTCCTGGGATGATGACAGGATTGGTCTCCTTACATTCTCCTCCTACTCTGAGTAGATCTTCTTTATCCATGAAAAGTGTGAGCTTGGAAAAGGGTTCTGTTGAGCAGAAGATTTTTCTTTGATCTTAGGTGCTGAATTTCTCTGGAACAAACTTAATTTTGAACCAATCTGATTATGCACGTTTCAGCTCACAACAACAGTTCTGGTGTCAGACATTTTTTACAGTAGTGCCATCCTTGACAGCTGTGAGATTTTTATAACTGTCAGTAACACGTTGAAGATATGCCACAGATTTTATGAGACTTGTCCATTGAGAAAATGGTTCAAAATGTGCTGTCTCAAAATGTGTTTTGGAGATGGTAGTGGTCAGTGACACTACTTTTGGGTGAACTTCAGTGTCCGACTCAGGATTCATATGTTCAAACCATTTGTCTTGGAGATTCACAGGTTCAGACTGAAGAAGGAAATCTGGGCCTGATAACCCAGTTGTGTTGGCAACCCAGTTGCTGGCTCCAGCAAAGTTTGGGCGGTGTGACCAGGTCTTAGGTTTGTCAGCAACCATCACAAAGCTTCCATATTTCAGGAAAATGTGAAAGATTTGTATCAGTTGGAGATAACTCTGACAGACCCTCAACAATTGGTCATTTCCTTTCAGTTTTATACAGTTCATATGCATAAGAGTGAGACCCTGCAGCTCACAGTTCAAGTTCAATTTTATTAAGATGTCCCAATATCACAACACAAGTCACGTTTTCATTACTTCTGAAATTGCACAAATTGGATTTGCAATAATAAATTAGCTTAATGGAAAAACCACAATTTCGAAAAAACACATTTATCAAAGTTTTTGCGCAGGAGGTTAGGTGCCTGAGGTAGGGAGGGGATTGCTGTTTGGTGGTGGTTTCCGGCATGCCATGTGGCTTTCCCCTCACGTGTGCAGTGCATCACACTTAGGGTGTTTGTTTTTATTTGCAGTGCTAGCCACTTCAGTAAGCTCTGTCTCCTGAACTGCTCAATTCAAAACAGACTTATGTCGTTCTTTAATTTTTTTTATTAGACTTTTAATAAATGATTTTTTAAAAACTAATTACAGCCTCTGCCTCTCTTCAAAGTAAGACTTACACGTGCCTTGGTTTTTGTTTAATTCCTGGGGCCGAGCTTCATAACCAGTGTTGCCACACTAAGCTAAACAGACTAAGTTAAACTGGCATCCCTGCCCTTAGACCCTCCTTCTTGGTGAGGAAAAAAATTCATTTAAAAAAACCATATCTCGGGGAAAAATAAGAAGAAACCTCAGGGATGCTCACATGAAGAAGGGATCCTCTCCCAGGATGAACAGGCGATGTAGTAGAAGTGTTAAAGAAGAATTAGCTTATCTAATTCTACATGTTTGAATGGTGTAGCAATGGGCTTCATCCAGATGGAACTGGGGCGCAGCTGGGGGCGCAAGATGAGTCAGAGGCGAGGTCCATGACCGAAGACAGGAGTAAAGATGACCCACCTGAAGTTTCAACAACCATCCTGCAGCACTTAGTGATTACAGGCCAATAGCATTGACCTCTCATGTTATGAAGGTCATGGAGCGATTGGTGCTGTCACACCTTAGGCTCCTGGTGAGCCCTTTCCAAAGCCCACTGCAGAAACAGTGACATAGCTGCTGCAGAGGGCTCACAACTCCCTGGGCAGTCTGAACATAACAGTGCAGGTCATGTTCTTTGACTTCTCGTCTGCCTTGAACACCATCTAAACAAGACTGATGAGGACCAAGTTAGAGAACATGCAGGTGGCAGCTCCCCTGGTCACATTGAGGACTACTTGACAGGTCGACCACAGTTTGTGAGACTGCAGAGCTGTGTGTCTGACACCCTGATGAGCAACACTGGAGCTCCTCAACGAACTGTGCTGTCTCCCTTCCTATTCACCACCTACACAGCTGACTTCCAGTGAGTTATGTCACCTCCAGAAGGACTCGTATGACACAGCCATAGTCAGGTGTGTGGAGAACGAACAAGAGGATGAGTACACGGCTTTGTGGAGTGTTTTGTCAGTTGGTGCAGGGAGAATCACCTGCAACTGAACGTGACTAAGACAAAGGAAATGGTGATGGACTGTAGTAGGAGTAAGTCCCCACCCTCCAGTCTGCATTAGTGGAAAAGATGTTGACATAGTCTCATCATGTAAGTTTTTTGGTGTCCATCTGAACAATAAACTGAGGTCGTCCACGAACACGCTGTCTACAAGACGCGCAAAAATAGATTTTACTCCCTGGGGTGCCTCTGGTCCTTCAGTGATTTCTACAGAATGCTCTACATCTACCAGTCTTTCATAGCAAGCACCATCTTCTTTGCTGTGGTGTACTGGGGTGCTGGCATCATAGCAAAAGACGCCAACAGACTAGACAAATTAATTAAAAAGGCAGGGTCTGTTGCTGATTCTAAGATAGCCAGCGTGGAGGAAGTGTCAAGTGACAGAATGCTGGCTAACCTGCTGACCATCATGGACAATCCTTCCCAACTTCTCTATGAAACCATGGATAAACTGAGAAGCAGCTTCAGCAGCAGATTCATCCAACCCTGCTACTCTAAGGAGCGGTACAGGAAGTTATTCCTAACATCCAACATCAGACAATTTAGCTCTGCTGTAACCGCCAGATAATAAAAAAAACAAACCTAACCTCTAACCTCAAATTTCAAACTCCACTTACATTAACTGGGTATTTTACTCTGTTCTATTCTACCTTAACTTATCTGTTGCTATGTCTGTATATGTATATACGTTTTTCTCTGCCGCTTTGTGTATATATCTGTAAAAGTTTTGCTGTAGTTTATATTGTGCATTTCCTTTTTCTTATGCCTCTCCTACAAAGGAAAACTATATTAATGCTGATCATCATGATAGGTTCAATAAAGCATCAGTTCAGAAATGATTTTGTCCAGAAGATGAAGCAAAACGTTTGTTTTAAAGAAGCCTGTGCAGTGAAATAGAACATTTGTGCTATGTGACCGAAACAACTTTTTTAGATGTGCATCAACACCCAGCAGCCAATCAGATCTCAGTATTCAACCGCACCATTTAAAGTGCAGAAACACAATGTTTGTTTCTTATGGCTGTATATCAGCATATTTGTTTTCTTGGATTAATACTGCAGACATAAAAGTCTTTACAGTTCTGCTTATCTTACTGTTGATGTGTTTTGTGCACACAAATTACATTTCTGGGATATCTGAGTTCACACTTTACAAATTAAAATATTTAAGACAATAAAAATGAAAGAAAAATGTTCACTCTGGCTTTTTTTTTTCGTTTAAAAGCTGCATATTGTTGTATAAAATGTACCTAGCAAAAGATTGTGATTAAATACAATCCAAAAATGATAATAATCTGATTAATTGTTTAAATCGATTGACAGCACTAGTTTTAATACATAACACTTCAGAAATTCTGTCATTCTGGAACACGAATAGTCTACACCAGGGGTTCAAATTCAAGTCCTTAAGGGCCAGCCTCCTGCTGGTTTTCTATAGATCCTGCCTTATCTGCTGTTCATTACCTGGACCAGGTGTGTTTATCCAATAAGGAGCTTCAACGGTAGGTTGGTTGGAAAACATGTAGAACACTGGCCCTCAAAACGTGAAGTTTGACACCTCTGGTCTACATCCATCAAGCCCCACAGTATTCCATTTCTCCAGTTTCCAATCTATATTCTCTTTAGCAAACTGAAGCCTTTCTTTCTTTTGATTCAAAGGACGTGAGTTTTGTGTATAGCTCAGAACAAAATAACTCTCTTGTTTTGTGAAAAAAAACAACTGTACTTTCAACATTAAATCTCATCAGAGGTTAAGGTCTGTCTTCAGATGACAAAGTCAACGAGTTAGTTGGTCCTTCTGATAGTTTATCCCTAAGAAATCGATGCTGCTGGCATTAGACTAAACAGTAAGATAATCCATCTAAGATTGCTGTGAACTATGTTGCTTGAAAACATCTATTTAAACTTTTACTTTCCAGAGAAAAGTTTTTGTCAGATTCAGACAAGTTTTCTTTTACCAGTGCAGCAACTGCATGACCAATCGCCTCCTACACACTGCCCTGAAAAGCCTGTCTCCGTTTCAGAGGAGGAAAAGCCACAGCACTAGGTATATTGCACAGAAAAAGCTTTGGCTTTTTATCTATCTACACAAAAATCATTTTGCCCATTTATAAACTCAGCAATCTCTTAATGGTGATATTGAGCCACTTTCTGTTCTTGACACACAGAGCCAAACCTGTGCATTTAACCAACATGTTTGCATGAAGCTCATGTCGAAGAAAAAAAAGAGAAGGGGTTTTGTGATAAAAATAATACAGACTACGTGAGAAGGTAGTCATGGATACATTATCCCACCCTTGTCGGTGCATATATGGAGTGATTTATGTTTCCACCTCAAGTACTTGTCTAAATGCTGTGTGTTGTCAGATAGCTGCAGTGTGGGAGGATCCTGACCCCAGGAAATCACAGTGTTACATAAGCCTGATGGATCTGAATCACTGCCTCATAATTAACAATAATGATAAAAGTTTCTCCAAAAAAGTGCCTTTTTGGATCTTTTGACTTCTGCTCAAATGAAATATACTGTTGCTATTCTGACAGAAAACTCTCCCTCCCTTGTTAACCTCATGGTAAGCTGATGTATAAGCTGTACTGCAAGACTGGTGGCATCAATGTCAAAATAAAACCTTTATTTGTATGAAATTTAGGTTACTCTACCCACCAGAGGCTTCTCTTTTTTTTTTTTTAGAAACATCTAACATAAGTATTCTGTTTCAACAATTACTTCTTTTATTAACATTTATTCCTTCTTTGCTTTCTGCACTGTGAACCCTGTTCCGTTTTTTAAAGAAAACTTCTGCTGATATGTCAAGACACTTGAGCCACCTCCATGACCTCTTCACTCAAGAGCAGTTATCATAATTGAAAATCTAAATTTGATTTTAAAATTATTTGGCTCTTTTATGAGAGAATTAAATGGAGAACGTAAAGTCTTCAGATCAGAAACGCTAGATAATTCTTAAGTCATACGTACTAAAAAGGTAAAGAATATAAAGTCTGCTGTAACGAGGAGGCAGAGATGTTTGGATCCATATGCAACAGGAATTTAATGATGACCAAAACAGATAAGGGCAAGGCAAGGCGTAGTCAAAAACCAGGCAAGTAAAAATCATGGAGCGAGGCAGGGAGATGAAGAACAGGCAAAGGTCGGGCACGGAGTGGCAAAACAGAATAATAATGCTCAGAAATGTCTGTTATACAAGACTTTGCATGGAGCAGAGTTCCATGGGAGAATATATACAGAGTGGTGATGACGATGATAGGAAACAGCTGGTGAAAACAGCAAGGCCGGATGGGAGTTGCAGTGAGGAAGCAGAAGAACTCTGGTGAACTCAGGTATTCTGGCGAGTGCTTCCTCTGGTGGTTGGAGCTGGATGGTTGAATCCTGACAGAGCCAACACAACCCCTGCGAGCGGCTCTGGAAGTAGAAAGGCCACCGGCATCAGGGTCAGCCACGTGGTCTTGATGGAAGTTGGAGATCAGGGAGGGGTAGAGGATGTCATCCAAAGCGACCCAGGAATGTTCTTCTGGGCCATACCCCTCCCAGTCCTACAGATATTAAAGCCAACCTCCCCGGCGCCAGGAATCCAGGATCTTGTTAACGATGTACGCTCCTCACCATCCACTATCAGAGGGGGTACATTAGCTAGCGTTGGCAGATTCAGGCAGCAACTCCTCATCCGATGGTCCAACAGCGGGCTTCAAAAAGGACACATGGAAGTGGATGAGATCCGGTACTCTGGAGGCAAGTGGAGGCGGAATGAGACAGCTGTGATTTGTCCAAAGATCTTAAAAGGACCCAAAAACCTGGGGCTGAGTTTCCAGCACGGCAGTCTCAGACCAAGGTCTCGAGTGGACAGCCAATCCCACTGGCCAGGTTGTAGAGTGGGCCGGTCGGCCTGATCTTGGCAGCCGCAGCTGTAAGTATGCTGCCTCCCACATCTCCTCACAGGAAAATTGAGGTCCATTGTCATTCATCATCTCATCTCAAACCCCAAACCTGGAAAATGTGGTCTTCAGTCTCTGAATGGCTTGGAAGCTTGTGGTAGATGATAGATGCAGTATTTCCAAGAAACGTGGGTATTAGGCTGATACTGCAGGATAATTCCTTATGTTGTGGTGTCACCCATACACCCGGTTGCAGTGGTTCTGCTTGTTTCTATATAAAGTGGACTTTACCGCCTTTTGGAGAGTTGGCACATGAGTGAATAAAGCTTCATGTTCTGAAGACAAGAAGTGTCTTTTCTTCATTGCCACATGGGTGACCTCTATCGTGAGCATGTCAGAACCAGCAGACGCGCAGGTTTCTTCTGCATCATCCACAACCTCGCCGTTTCACGAGCGTGTGGACCCGGCCATGCTAGCTGCTGCGGCTGCGGCTGCTGCTGCTGGTGCTGTGAAGCTGCCTGAGTTCTGGCAGAGCGATCCCGCCTCCTGGTTCCAGCATGTCGAGGCTCTTTTCCATCTACGCGGCGTGCACGTGGACGACGCCAGGTACTACTTGTTGGTGGCTGCACTGGATCAGCAGTCCACACGCAGCGCTATGCCGCTGCTGCAGACCCCTCCTCTGCGGGGCTGAAGGAGCTTCTGCTACGGAGATACAGCATGTCTGCTTCGGAGAGAGCGGAGAGGATCCTGAGCATGTCGGGCCTGGGAGACAGTTCGGCCTTTGACCTCATGGACAGCATGCTATCGCTGCTCGGCTCAGATGAAGGCGGTTTTCTTTTCCCGCACTTTTTTCTGCGGCAGCTCCCGCCACCACCTGTTCGCGCGGTTTTGGCCAACTCTCCTTGCTTGGCAGCAGGAGATTACAGAGGACTGGCTGAAGAAGTGGAGTCCTGCTGGCGACCAGGCGTTTCACTGTACAGCAGGTGAAATCGGAGGCCCAGCTGACCCAGCAGGAGACGGAGAAGGTTCCGGTTTCGGTGTCTGCAGTCGGCGTGAGTGCGCGCCGCGGGAGGTCCCGGTGCCGCTTCCATCAGAGGTTCGGCAAGAAAGCGAAGCGAAACGCAGCAGCTGACGCTCAGCAGCAGCTGTGGGTGCTGGCGAACGTGGAAAACTGCTTTTTGTTACGGACTCTCGCTCCGGACGTCGCTTCCTGGTGGACTCTGGCTCCCAGAAGAGCTTGGTTCCCCCCACCGGCTCAGAGACATCCACCGGGGGCCTGCCGCTCTGTGTGGCTAACGGATCTGCAATCGGGACTTTTGGGACCAAATGGAAAAACTGTTTGTTTTCACGGACGTACATTCAGGTGGGAGTTTGTTGTTGCTTTTGTTTCTGTACCCATTATCGGTGCAGATTTTTTGTGTGCACATGGTTTGTTGGTGGACATCGCTAACCGCAGGCTGATCGACACGGTTACTTTTTCAACTGTCCCATGTTCGGCTGGGGGAGCGGGACCTGTTATGCATGCACATATTTTGTCCTGCAATGATGTTTGTTGGCCAAGTTCCCGTCCTTGACCATCCCTGCTTTCTCCTCCACTGTTGCTAAGCATGGTGTGGAGCATTTGATCCCAACCAAAGGCCTTCTGGTTTTTGCTCGTGCAGGCGCCTTGATACAGCAAAACTGGCCATTGCCAAAGAGGAGTTTGCCACCATGGATAGTCTGGGTATCGTGAGACGCTCTAACAGCCCCTGGGCGTCGCCCCTTCACATGGTGCCCAAAGCAGATGGGTCCTGGCGCCCATGCTGGGATTTTCACCGTCTTAACGATGCCAAAACGCCAGACTGTTATCCCATTCCTCACATTCAGGACTTTTTGGTTCGTTTATGCGGCGCTTCTATTTTTTCTAAAGTGGACCTGGTGCGGGGATACCATCAGGTTCCAGTGCAGGCCTAAGACATTCCAAGAAAGCCACAGATCTTGTGGTTTGGATGGCAGACTGTGCTGCAGCTTTTGATGGAGCTAAGTCAGCCTTAGCCAAGGCTGCTCTCCTCGCGCATCCGGACCCAGATGCTGAGATTGCGCTGATGACTGACGCTTCAGACATAGCGGGTGGGGATGTGGTGGAGCAGCAAGTGGCAGATATGTGGCAGCCTCTTGCATTTTTTTAGTCCCAAGCTGCACAGTTAAGAACAGAAGTACAGGGTTTTTCACCGCGAATTGCTTTCCCTTTATTTGGCGACTTGACATTTCCGTTTTGTACTTGAAGGGCGCTCTTTTGCTGCCTATGTGGACCATAAACCATTCACGTTTGCCATGGCTAAGGTGAGTGAACCGTGGTCTGCGTGTCAGCAGCGACACCTAGCAGCCATCTCTGAGTTTACGACTGACATCCGTCACATAGCCAGAAAGTCCAACACTGTTGCAGATTGCCTCTCGCGTTTGCTGGTGTCTCCTGTACTTTTTGGGACAGATTTTTCTGCTATGGCTGCTGAGCAACCTGGCGACGCAGACATGCTAACCCTCCGCTCCAGCGATTCTGGCCTTAAGCTGGAGGAGATTGTGTGGCTGTGGTTCGCAGTTGGCTACCCGAGATGTGGGTCACCGCAGCCATTTTGGCAGACTCATTAAACCCCTGTGTAGATTGGGTTCTGAGGGTTAAGTTCCCTTCTGGGTGTTTGGAAGGGGTTTACCCATACCTGTAGGCTACACACCCAGCAGGTTTTACGGTTGCAGGGGGCGTGGTTTTGTTTGCTCTTATATAAGGTTGACTTTACCGCCTTTTTGAGAGTTGGCACATGAGTGAATAAAGCTTTATGTTCTGAAGATAAGAAGTGTCTTTTCTTCATTGCCACAATGTCATATTTGCAGAGATCAATTCTTATTCTATTTCAAGGACGGTCTGGCAGAGGGGTACAGACGAGTAGTTCCTTCTGTTGAGTAAGTTTCTGTTCCTGACAGGTCTGGCATTTTATCCCTGTGTTCTTTAACTTTGCTGAGAGACAAGGCCACCAAACAGTGGCCTGGTCTTAACGATGAGAGATTCCTCTTTTTGTGAGCCCTTGGTGTCCAGCCTGTATTTTAATCAGGATCTCTCCCCTTTCTGATTTAGGGATGACTTTCCTGCAGCCACCAATGAGAAGGCAGTTGGTCACCGCCAGCTCATTTTTTACTTTCATGTATGCTCTGACATTCACCGGAACTTTGCTTTTGTATTCTAGCCAGCCATTTCTTACAAGTCTAATGACAGTCTGTAGCTCACTGTCTTTGGCTGTGGCTGTTCTGATGCTGTCCATTCGACTCTGAAAAGCAGGGATGCTTTGTAGTAAAGTAGCCACATAATACTTGATCTCACTTTGCTTATCCATTGGTTCTTTGTCAAATGACTGAGGGCAATGTGACACTGGGTCTGCATTAATGGTTTTTCCTGGCTTGTAGACAGCCTCTGGGTTGTATCTCATAAGTCGCATGAGAAGGCGTTGACATTCCAGAGGAACATCATCCAAGCTATGGTTGTTCACAAGGGGCACCAAAGGTCTGTTATCAGTCTCTAACCTGAACCAATCCAAACCACACAAGTACTTATCGAACTTGTCACAGGCCCACACACTGGCTAAATATTCCTTCTCGATTTGAGCATATCGAGTCTCTGCCTCGGACAGGCGACGGGAGCAGTAGGTGACTGGCCTCCTCTCTTCTCCATGAAGCTGAAGCAATACAGTGCCTAGCCCGTAGCTGCTGGCCTCTGTGGAAACAGCTGTTGGATTTGCAACATCATAAAAGGTAAGAACTGGGGCTGCTGTTAACATGCCTTTGATGTTCTCGAATGCTGACTTCTGTGAGGGGCCCCAGATCCAGGCGTTCTTTGTTCTTAGTAGATCAAAAAGGGGTCGCCCAAGCAAAGGAATGAACTTGCTTAAGTAGTTCACCATGCTTAGCAGACGTTTCAGTTCCTGCACATTTTGAGATGGGGGTAGTTGGTTGATCGCATCAACTTTCTCAGGGGCAGGCCTTACTTTTGACTTATCTATCAGGTGACCAATAAATCTTAACTGGTCCTGCCTCAGGGAGCATTTTTCTTTGTTGAGTTTAAGGCCTGCTCTCTCTATAAGATGCAAAATCTTTTCCAGTCGTATGTTATGTTCCTCCATGTTGGCTCCATGCACCAAGATGTCGTCCATGAAGACTTCCACACCCTCCAGGCCTTCCAGAGTTTCTAGCCTTTTGCGTTGGAAGATTTCTGGTGCACTTGTAATGCCAAAGGGTAGTCTTTTGGAACAGTACCTACCAAACAGTGTTATAAAAGTTGTCAACTTACAACTATCTTGGTGGAGTGGAATCTGCCAGAACCCGCTAGCAGCATAGAGAGATGAGAATACCGTGGGACCACTCAATTTGGACGTTATCTCATCCAAAGTTGGTAGGATGTACCACTGTCTTGTTACTGACTTATTTAGTTTTGTCATGTCCACACAGATCCAGGCCTTACCAGTGTGTTTCTTTAGGACCAGCACCTTCGGAGAGCACCATTCTGTTGGTTGGGTCACCCGTTTAATTATGTTGTTTTGCTCCATCCTTTAGAGCTCCTCTTTCACTTTCTGTGTCACAGAGGTGGTGGTGAAGGACCCAGAGTGCAGGAGACCAGGCTTGGTGGCAGAAACTTAAACATTTAATAAACAAACTTAAACATGACAAAAACCCATGGGGGAAACAATAAGGTGGCAAAGCATAACAAAACAGATGACCTGACAAGGATCAACTGGAAACCAGACACAACCAGACAGTCTGAGGGAAATTAACAGAAATGAAAACAGCTGTTGATCATTAACCTGAAACTAGTGACTGAGGGGCAATTCAAAAACCTAACATTCTGTTGCATGGGAAATGGTACACGCTGCGCCGTGTGGACAGCATGTGGCACCACACCTTCTTTTAATTCTATTTTAACTGGATCAATTTTTAAAGTATCATGTTCCCTATATGGTTGAATGCTGACCATTTGCTTATACTTGCAGGTTGTGATCTAAGCTACTCTTCTCACCAAATTCATTTCAACTGACGAAGCACGACTAAGCAGGTTGTTGACTCTATGCCCACGTACTACATACAGTTTTGATGTGTAGCTTTTACTTTTGTCGCTTATTTCCCTATCAAAGCAACTTAGGTATGACAGTTCCCCTCCAGGGTTGTCTAGTGGGAGGTCAGAGGGCTGTAACACCTTTCCTTTGTCCAGAGTGTGAAATGTGTCCTCATTTATGACATTGACGTCAGCCCCTGTGTCAATCTTAAATTTAAGAGGAATGGATTCAACTTAGAGCAATACATGCATTGGTCTTGTCATTTGCATTATGTACAGAGCCTAGGAAGTAGGAAGTCTGCTCACCTTTTTCTGTTTCAGTGACCTCATTCACTGACCTACTGCTACGACGCACTCTGGTCCAATGCCCCATCTTGTGGCAGTTATGGTCAATTCAATTTTATTTATATAGCCCAATATTACAGCCATAGCCGTCTCATTATGAATATATTGCAAGAAGCAAAAATAATTATTAAACATGTAAAAGTAAACAATAGCTGGTTGTAAAACAGACTAAGCTGAACAAACATCTCTGTACTTACACCCTCCTTCTCGGTGAGGAAAACTCATAAAAAAACCCTATCTTTTTTGGGGGGAAAAAACTAAGAAACCTATGGTTTCCCACATGAAGGAGAAATCCTCGACCCCGAACGGACAGGTGATGTACTATAACTATTAAAGAAAAATGAGCTTAATTAATTCTGTAACTACATGGTTGAATAACAAATATATGTCTAATATACAAACACGTCTAGATAAACAGCTACAAGTTAAGATAACAGCTAAATATTTAAATAAACAAAGACATGTTTAAATAGTCTATCAGATGGGCTTCATCCAGTACGAGTTCTGGAAAAACTGGGGTTGCTGGAAGAGCCAAAGGCGAGGTCACAGCCAAAGACAGGAGCGGGAAGAGCCAAAGGTAAGGTCACGGCCAAAGACAGGAGCGGGAAGAGCCAAAGGCGAGGTCACGGCCAAAGACAGGAGTGGGAAGAGCCAAGGCGAGTTCACAGCCAAAGACAGGAGTGGGAAGAGGCAAAGGCGAGGTCACAGCCAAGGACAGGAGCAGGAAGAGGCAAAAGGCGAGGTCACAGCCAAGGAAGGGAGCGGGAAGAGCATAAGGCGCGGTCACGGACAAAGACAGGAGCGGGAAGAGCCAAGGCGAGTTCACAGCCAAGGACAGGAGCGAGAAGAGCCAAAAGCGCGGATACGGCCAAAGAAAGGAGTGGGAAGAGCCAAAGGCGAGGTCACGGCCAAAGACAGGAGCGGGAAGAGCCAAAGGCGCGGTCACGGCCAAGGACAGCAGCGGGAAAAGCCCAGGCGAGGTCACGGGCCAAAGACAGGAGTGGGAAGAGCCAAAGGCGAGGTCACAGCCAAAGACAGGAGTGGGAAGAGCCAAGGCGAGTTCACAGCCAAAGACAGGAGCGGGAAGAGCCATAGGCCAGGTCACATCCAAGGACAGGAGCGGGAAGAGCCAAAGGCGAGGTCACGGCCAAGGACAGGAGCGGGAAGAGCCAAGGCGAGGTCACGGCCAAAGACAGGAGTGGGAAGAGCCAAAGGCGAGGTCACAGCTAAAGACAGGAGCGGGAAGAGCCAAAGGCGAGGTCACAGCCAAAGACAGGAGTGGGAAGAGCCAAGGCGAGTTCACAGCCAAAGACAGGAGCAGGAAGAGCCAATGGCGAGGTCACAGCCAAGGACAGGAGCACAGGTGAGGGGAGGTCACGGCAAAAAACAGAAGCGGGAAGAGCCAAAGGCGAGGTCACAGCCAAAGACAGGAGCGGGAAGAGCCAAAGGCGAGGTCACAGCCAAGGACAGGAGCGGGAAGAGCCATAGGCCAGGTCACAGCCAAAGACAGGATTGGGAAGAGCCAAGGCGAGTTCACAGCCAAAGACAGGACCGGGAAGAGCCAAAGGCCAGGTCACAGCCAAAGACAGGATTGGGAAGAGCCAAAGGCGAGGTCACGACCAAAGACAGGAGCGGGAAGAGCCAAAGGTGAGGTCACAGCCAAGGACAGGAGCGGGAAGAGTCAAAGGCGAGGTCACGACCAAAGACAGGAGCGGGAAGAGCCAAGGGCGAGGTCACAGCCAAAGACAGGAGCGGGAAGAGCCATAGGCCAGGTCACAGCCAAAGACAGGATTGGGAAGAGCCAAGGCGAGTTCACAGCCAAAGACAGGACCGGGAAGAGCCAAATGCCAGGTCACAGCCAAAGACAGGATTGGGAAGAGCCAAAGGCGAGGTCACGGCCAAAGACAGGACCGGGAAGAGCCAAAGGCGCGGTCACGGCCAAGGACAGGAGCGGGAAAAGCCAAGGCGCAGTCACGGGCCAAAGACAGGAGTCGGAAGAGCCAAATGCGAGGTCACGGCCAAAGACAGGAGCAGGAAGAGCCAATGGCGAGGTCACAGCCAAAGACAGGAGCGGGAGGAGTCAAAGGCGAGGTCACGGCCAAAGAAAGGAGGCGGGAAGAGCCAAAGGCGAGGTCACGGCCAAAGACAGGAGCGGGAAGAGCCAAAGGCGAGGTCACGGCCAAAGACAGGAGCGGGAAGAGCCAAGGCGAGGTCACGGCCAAAGACAGGAGCGGGAAGAGCCAAGGCGAGGTAACAGCCAAGGACAGGAGCGGGAAAAGCCAAAGGCCAGGTCACGGCCAAAGACAGGAGCGGGAAGAGCCAAAGGCGAGGTCACGGCCAAAGACAGGAGTGGGAAGAGCCAAAGGCGAGGTCACGGCCAAAGACAGAAACGGGAAGAGGCAAAGGTGAGGTCACAGCCAAAGACAGGAGCGGGAAGAGCCAAAGGCGAGGTCACAGCCAAAGACAGGAGTGGGAAGAGCCAAGGCGAGTTCACAGCCAAAGACAGGAGCAGGAAGAGCCAATGGCGAGGTCACAGCCAAAGGCGAGGTCACAGCCAAAGACAGGAGCGGGAAGAGCCAAAGGCGCGGTCACGGCCAAGGACAGGAGCGGAAAGAGCCAAGGCGAGGTCACGGGCCAAAGACAGGAGCGGGAAGAGCCAAAGTCGAGGTCACGGCCAAAGACAGGAGCAGGAAGAGCCAATGGCGAGGTCACAGCCAAAGACAGGAGCGGGAAGAGCCAAGGCGAGGTCACGGCCAAGGACAGGAGCGAGAAGAGCCAAAGGCGCGGTCACGGCCAAAGACAGGAGCGGGAAGAGCCAAAGGCGAGGTCACGGCCAAAGACAGGAGCGGGAAGAGCCAAAGGCGCGGTCACGGCCAAGGACAGGAGCGGGAAAAAGCCAAGGCGCAGTCACGGGCCAAGGACAGGAGCGGGAAAAGCCAAGGCGCAGTCACGGCCAAAGACAGGAGCAGGAAGAGCCAATGGCGAGGTCACAGCCAAAGACAGGAGCGGGAAGAGCCAAGGCGAGGTCACGGCCAAGGACAGGAGCGAGAAGAGCCAAAGGCGCGGTCACGGCCAAAGACAGGAGCAGGAAGAGCCAAAGGCGAGGTCACGGCCAAAGACAGGAGCGGGAAGAGCCAAAGGCGCGGTCACGGCCAAGGACAGGAGCGGGAAAAGCCAAGGCGCAGTCACGGGCCAAAGACAGGAGTCGGAAGAGCCAAATGCGAGGTCACGGCCAAAGACAGGAGCAGGAAGAGCCAATGGTGAGGTCACAGCCAAGGACAGGAGCGGGAAGAGCCAAAGGCGCGGTCACGGCCAAGGACAGGAGCGGGAAGAGCCAAGGCGAGGTCACGGGCCAAAGACAGGAGTGGGAAGAGCCAAAAGCGAGGTCACGGCCAAAGACAGGAGCAGGAAGAGCCAATGGCGAGGTCACAGCCAAAGGCGAGGTCACAGCCAAAGACAGGAGTGGGAAGAGCCAAAGGCGAGGTCACGGCCAAAGACAGGAGCGGGAAGAGCCAAAGGCGCGGTCACGGCCAAGGACAGGAGCGGGAAAAGCCAAGGCGCAGTCACGGGCCAAAGACAGGAGTCGGAAGAGCCAAATGCGAGGTCACGGCCAAAGACAGGAGCAGGAAGAGCCAATGGCGAGGTCACAGCCAAAGACAGGAGCGGGAAGAGCCAAAGGCGCGGTCACGGCCAAGGACAGGAGCGGGAAGAGCCAAGGCGAGGTCACGGGCCAAAGACAGGAGCGGGAAGAGCCAAAGGCGAGGTCACGGCCAAAGACAGGAGCGGGAAGAGCCAATGGCGAGGTCACAGCCAAAGGCGAGGTCACAGCCAAAGACAGGAGTGGGAAGAGCCAAAGGCGAGGTCACGGCCAAAGACAGTAGCAGGAAGAGCCAATGGCGAGGTCACAGCCAAAGGAGAGGTCACAGCCAAAGACAGGAGTGGGAAGAGCCAAAGGCGAGGTCACGGCCAAAGACAGGAACGGGAAGAGGCAAAGGTGAGGTCACAGCCAATGACAGGAGCGGGAAGAGCCAAAGGCGAGGTCACAGCCAAAGACAGGAGTGGGAAGAGCCAAGGCGAGTTCACAGCCAAAGACAGGAGCAGGAAGAGCCAATGGCGAGGTCACAGCCAAAGGCGAGGTCACAGCCAAAGACAGGAGCGGAAAGAGCCAAAGGCGCGGTCATGGCCAAGGACAGGAGCGGGAAGAGCCAAGGCGAGGTCACGGGCCAAAGACAGGAGTGTGAAGAGTCAAAGGTGAGGTCACGGCCAAAGACAGGAGCGGGAAGAGCCAAGGCGAGGTCACGGCCACGGACAGGAGCGGGAAGAGCCAAAGGTGAGGTCACAGCCAAAGACAGGAGCGGGAAGAGCCATGGCGAGGTCACAGCCAAGGACAGGAGCGAGAAGAGCCAAAGGTAAGGTCACAGCCAAAGGCGAGGTCACGGCCAAAGACAGGAGCAGGAAGAGCCAATGGCGAGGTCACAGCCAAAGGCGAGGTCACAGCCAAAGACAGGAGTGGGAAGAGTCAAAGGCGAGGTCACGGCCAAAGACAGGAGCGGGAAGAGCCAAAGGCGCGTTCACGGCCAAAGACAGGAGTGGGAAGACCCAAAGGCGAGGTCACGGCCAAAGACAGGAGCAGGAAGAGCCAATGGCGAGGTCACAAACAAAGGAGAGGTCACAGCCAAAGACAGGAGTGGGAAGAGCCAATGGCGAGGTCACAGCCAAAGGAGAGGTCACAGCCAAAGACAGGAGTGGGAAGAGCCAAAGGCGAGGTCACGGCCAAAGACAGGAGTGGGAAGAGCCAAGGCGAGGTCACAGCCAAAGACAGGAGTGGGAAGAGCCAAGGCGAGTTCACAGCCAAAGACAGGAGCAGGAAGAGCCAATGGCGAGGTCACAGCCAAAGGCGCGGTCACGGCCAAGGACAGGAGCGGGAAGAGCCAAAGGCGAGGTCACGGCCAAAGACAGGAGCGGGAAGAGCCAAAGGTGAGGTCACAGCCAAGAAGAGGAGCACAGGTGAGGGGAGGTCACGGCAAAAGACAGAAGCGGGAAGAGCCAAAGGTGAGGTCACAGCCAAAGACAGGAGCGGGAAGAGCCAAGGCGAGTTCACAGCCAAAGACAGGACCGGGAAGAGCCAAAGGTGAGGTCACAGCCAAGGACAGGAGCGGAAGGAGTCAAAGGCGAGGTCACGACCAAAGACAGGAGCGGGAAGAGCCAAAGGCGAGGTCACGGCCAAGGACAGGAGCGGGAAGAGCCAAGGCGAGGTCACGGCCAAAGACAGGAGTGGGAAGAGCCAAAGGCGAGGTCACAGCTAAAGACAGGAGCGGGAAGAGCCAAAGGCGAGGTCACAGCCAAAGACAGGAGTGGGAAGAGCCAAGGCGAGTTCACAGCCAAAGACAGGAGCAGGAAGAGCCAATGGCGAGGTCACAGCCAAGGACAGGAGCACAGGTGAGGGGAGGTCACGGCAAAAAACAGAAGCGGGAAGAGCCAAAGGCGAGGTCACAGCCAAAGACAGGAGCGGGAAGAGCCAAAGGCGAGGTCACAGCCAAGGACAGGAGCGGGAAGAGCCAAAGGCGCGGTCACGGCCAAGGACAGGAGCGGGAAAAGCCAAGGCGCAGTCACGGGCCAAAGACAGGAGTCGGAAGAGCCAAATGCGAGGTCACGGCCAAAGACAGGAGCAGGAAGAGCCAATGGCGAGGTCACAGCCAAAGACAGGAGCGGGAAGAGCCAAAGGCGCGGTCACGGCCAAGGACAGGAGCGGGAAGAGCCAAGGCGAGGTCACGGGCCAAAGACAGGAGTGGGAAGAGCCAAAAGCGAGGTCACGGCCAAAGACAGGAGCAGGAAGAGCCAATGGCGAGGTCACAGCCAAAGGCGAGGTCACAGCCAAAGACAGGAGTGGGAAGAGCCAAAGGCGAGGTCACGGCCAAAGACAGGAGCGGGAAGAGCCAAAGGCGCGGTCACGGCCAAGGACAGGAGCGGGAAAAGCCAAGGCGCAGTCACGGGCCAAAGACAGGAGTCGGAAGAGCCAAATGCGAGGTCACGGCCAAAGACAGGAGCAGGAAGAGCCAATGGCGAGGTCACAGCCAAAGACAGGAGCGGGAAGAGCCAAAGGCGCGGTCACGGCCAAGGACAGGAGCGGGAAGAGCCAAGGCGAGGTCACGGGCCAAAGACAGGAGTGGGAAGAGCCAAAAGCGAGGTCACGGCCAAAGACAGGAGCAGGAAGAGCCATGGCGAGGTCACAGCCAAAGGCGAGGTCACAGCCAAAGACAGGAGTGGGAAGAGCCAAAGGCGAGGTCACGGCCAAAGACAGTAGCAGGAAGAGCCAATGGCGAGGTCACAGCCAAAGGAGAGGTCACAGCCAAAGACAGGAGTGGGAAGAGCCAAAGGCAGGTCACGGCCAAAGACAGGAACGGGAAGAGGCAAAGGTGAGGTCACAGCCAATGACAGGAGCGGGAAGAGCCAAAGGCGAGGTCACAGCCAAAGACAGGAGTGGGAAGATCCAAGGCGAGTTCACAGCCAAAGACAGGAGCAGGAAGAGCCAATGGCGAGGTCACAGCCAAAGGCGAGGTCACAGCCAAGACAGGAGCGGAAAGAGCCAAAGGCGCGGTCATGGCCAAGGACAGGAGCGGGAAGAGCCAAGGCGAGGTCACGGGCCAAAGACAGGAGTGTGAAGAGTCAAAGGTGAGGTCACGGCCAAAGACAGGAGCGGGAAGAGCCAAGGCGAGGTCACGGCCACGGACAGGAGCGGGAAGAGCCAAAGGTGAGGTCACAGCCAAAGACAGGAGCGGGAAGAGCCATGGCGAGGTCACAGCCAAGGACAGGAGCGAGAAGAGCCAAAGGTAAGGTCACAGCCAAAGGCGAGGTCACGGCCAAAGACAGGAGCAGGAAGAGCCAATGGCGAGGTCACAGCCAAAGGCGAGGTCACAGCCAAAGACAGGAGTGGGAAGAGTCAAAGGCGAGGTCACGGCCAAAGAACAGGAGCGGGAAGAGCCAAAGGCGCGTTCACGGCCAAAGACAGGAGTGGGAAGACCCAAAGGCGAGGTCACGGCCAAAGACAGGAGCAGGAAGAGCCAATGGCGAGGTCACAAACAAAGGAGAGGTCACAGCCAAAGACAGGAGTGGGAAGAGCCAATGGCGAGGTCACAGCCAAAGGAGAGGTCACAGCCAAAGACAGGAGTGGGAAGAGCCAAAGGCGAGGTCACGGCCAAAGACAGGAGTGGGAAGAGCCAAGGCGAGGTCACAGCCAAAGACAGGAGTGGGAAGAGCCAAGGCGAGTTCACAGCCAAAGACAGGAGCAGGAAGAGCCAATGGCGAGGTCACAGCCAAAGGCGCGGTCACGGCCAAGGACAGGAGCGGGAAGAGCCAAAGGCGAGGTCACGGCCAAAGACAGGAGCAGGAAGAGCCAAAGGTGAGGTCACAGCCAAGAAGAGGAGCACAGGTGAGGGGAGGTCACGGCAAAAGACAGAAGCGGGAAGAGCCAAAGGTGAGGTCACAGCCAAAGACAGGAGCGGGAAGAGCCAAGGGCGAGGTCACAGCCAAAGACAGGAGCGGGAAGAGCCAAAGGTGAGGTCACAGCCAAGGACAGGAGCGGGAAGAGTCAAAGGCGAGGTCACGACCAAAGACAGGAGCGGGAAGAGCCAAAGGCGAGGTCACAGCCAAAGACAGGAGCGGGAAGAGCCAAAGGCCAGGTCACAGCCAAAGACAGGATTGGGAAGAGCCAAGGCGAGTTCACAGCCAAAGACAGGACCGGGAAGAGCCAAAGGCGAGGTCACGGCCAAAGACAGGAACGGGAAGAGGCAAAGGTGAGGTCACAGCCAATGACAGGAGCGGGAAGAGCCAAAGGCGAGGTCACAGCCAAAGACAGGAGTGGGAAGATCCAAGGCGAGTTCACAGCCAAAGACAGGAGCAGGAAGAGCCAATGGCGAGGTCACAGCCAAAGGCGAGGTCACAGCCAAAGACGGAGCGGAAAGAGCCAAAGGCGCGGTCATGGCCAAGGACAGGAGCGGGAAGAGCCAAGGCGAGGTCACGGGCCAAAGACAGGAGTGTGAAGAGTCAAAGGTGAGGTCACGGCCAAAGACAGGAGCGGGAAGAGCCAAGGCGAGGTCACGGGCCAAAGACAGGAGCGGGAAGAGCCAAAGGTGAGTTCACGGCCAAGGACAGGAGCGGGAAGAGCCAAGGCGAGGTCACGGCCACGGACAGGAGCGGGAAGAGCCAAAGGTGAGGTCACAGCCAAAGACAGGAGCGGGAAGAGCCATGGCGAGGTCACAGCCAAGGACAGGAACGGGAAGAGCCAAAGGTGAGGTCACAGCCAAGGACAGGAGCGGGAAGAGTCAAAGGCGAGGTCACGACCAAAGACAGGAGCGGGAAGAGCCAAAGGCGAGGTCACAGCCAAAGACAGGAGCGGGAAGAGCCAAAGGCCAGGTCACAGCCAAAGACAGGATTGGGAAGAGCCAAGGCGAGTTCACAGCCAAAGACAGGACCGGGAAGAGCCAAAGGTGAGGTCACAGCCAAGGACAGGACCGGGAAGAGCCAAAGGTGAGGTCACAGCCAAGGACAGGAGCGGGAAGAGTCAAAGGCAAGGGCACGACCAAAGACAGGAGCGGGAAGAGCCAAAAGCGAGGTCACGGCCATGGACAGGAGCGAGAAGAGCCAAAGGCGCGGTCACGGCCAAAGACAGGAGCGGGAAGAGCCAAAGGCGCGGTCACGGCCAAAGACAGGAGCGGGAAGAGCCAATGGCGAGGTCACAGCCAAAGACAGGAGCGGGAAGAGCCAAAGGCGAGGTCACGGCCAAGGACAGGAGCGGGAAGAGCTAAGGCGAGGTCACGGCCAAAGACAGGAGTGGGAAGAGCCAAAGGCGAGGTCACGGCAAAAGACAGAAACGGGAAGAGGCAAAGGTGAGGTCACAGCTAAAGAAAGGAGCGGGAAGAGCCAAAGGCGAGGTCACAGCCAAAGACAGGAGTGGGAAGAGCCAAGGCGAGTTCACAGCCAAAGACAGGAGCAGGAAGAGCCAATGGCGAGGTCACAGCCAAAGACAGGAGCGGGAAGAGCCAATGGCGAGGTCACAGCCAAAGACAGGAGCGGGAAGAGCCAAAGGCGAGGTCACGGCCAAAGACAGGAGCGAGAAGAGCCAAAGGCGCGGTCACGGCAAAAGACAGAAACGGGAAGAGGCAAAGGTTAGGTCACAGCTAAAGACAGGAGCGGGAAGAGCCAAAGGCGAGGTCACAGCCAAAGACAGGAGTGGGAAGAGCCAAGGCGAGTTCACAGCCAAAGACAGGAGCAGCAAGAGCCAATGGCGAGGTCACAGCCAAAGACAGGAGCGGGAAGAGCCAAAGGCGAGGTCACGGCCAAAGACAGGAGCGAGAAGAGCGAAAGGCGCGGTCACGGCCAAAGACAGGAGCGGGAAGAGCCAAAGGCGAGGTCACGGCCAAAGACAGGAGCGGGAAGAGCCAAAGGTGAGGTCACAGCCAAGAAGAGGAGCACAGGTGAGGGGAGGTCACGGCAAAAGACAGAAGCGGGAAGAGCCAAAGGTGAGGTCACAGCCAAAGACAGAGCGGGAAGAGCCAAGGGCGAGGTCACAGCCAAAGACAAAGAGCGGGAAGAGCCAAAGGTGAGGTCACAGCCAAGGACAGGAGCGGGAAGAGTCAAAGGCGAGGTCACGACCAAAGACAGGAGCGGGAAGAGCCAAAGGCGAGGTCACAGCCAAAGACAGGAGCGGGAAGAGCCAAAGGCCAGGTCACAGCCAAAGACAGGATTGGGAAGAGCCAAGGCGAGTTCAACGGCCAAAGACAGGAGTGGGAAGAGTCAAAGGCGAGGTCACGGCCAAAGACATGGAGCGGGAATAGCCAAAGGCGCGTTCACGGCCAAAGACAGGATGGGAAGACCCAAAGGCGAGGTCACGGCCAAAGACAGGAGCAGGAAGAGCCATGGCGAGGTCACAACAAGGAGAGGTCACAGCCAAAGACAGGAGTGGGAAGAGCCAATGGCGAGGTCACAGCCAAAGGCGAGGTCACGGCCAAAGACAGGAGTGGGAAGAGCCAAAGGCGAGGTCA